>ML101782.1:0-58298 GCA_003697995.1 Taxidea taxus jeffersonii
GACTGTCTCCCTGCAGGAGCTTCAGCAGGACTTCGAGAACGCCTCCCCGACTGACCCCAACAACAACCAGACTCCTGCTAATGGCGCCAGCATCTCCTACATCACCTTCAGCCCTGAAAGCTCCCCAGCGGCCCACTGTGAGCCACCAGCCTCCGCTGAGACCCCCAGTGAGCCCAGTGACATGCTGGCCAGCGTCCCACCCTTTGTCACCTTCCACACCATCATCCTTGATATGAGTGGGGTCAGCTTTGTGGACTTGATGGGCATCAAAGCCCTGGGCAAGGTGAGGCCCCAGGCAGAGGGAATGCCAGCTCGCCCTCCACCCCAACACCCTCCCCCGTGCTCTCCCACACTCCCTTTCCTTGGAGCCCTCATTTTGACAAGGGAGGTTTCATTCATTTCAAAAGGGAGCTTTCCTCCGGACATGACCAGGAGGGGCTGCTCTCTGCAAAGCAGGCCCAGACAGCCCACAATGCTGAGGGGCTAGAAAGGAATCCCAGAGGGATAGTCGCTGCCCCACCTGCCTTAGCCCCGGGCTCTCGCAGAGGCCATCCCAAGTTCCTTCTCAGGCCACCAGAAACCCACCCGGGGTCCTCGGAGCGGAGCCCGGCCTGGCCCCGCTTCACGCTCTGCTGTTCCTTCCCACCCTCACCGAGACACCAACATCAGCCAACTCCAGGCCACTGAGAAGAGAAGAAGACATAATATTAGTGCCCCGCATTCTCAGGCCAAAGCGGCAGTCCAAGGGACACCCTGAGTAGAGGTATCTCTCCATCTGATACCTTTTCAGCAATGCCTCCTATGGTAGGGAGTCAGCAAGCCTCGGAGCTGGCTCAGAGAGAGGCAGCCCGAGAAAACCGAGACCTATGGAGAGCACAGAGACCGAGTATCACACAAGAGCATCCGCTGGGTGCCCAGAAGGCCCCAGGCCCAGCGGTGGGCTCAGCCTGCTTCCCTAGCCCGGACCTGGAGTCCAGGCCTGTCTCCTGCCTTCCCGAAGGAGAGTGAAGCCACAGTGTTGGGAAGGAGGTGGAATCTGGAAATCCAAGCTACTGAGGGAAAAGCTCTGACCCCACGAGAAGGGGCCACGGTGTCTTTAAGTACCCGCCTCATTGGCAAAGTCCATTTCTGTCCTGCTTTCCAGAAAAGCCAGCGGCCAGCACTCCAGGGAGAAGAGGCGTGCTTTGCTGCTATGTTTATCTCTGGCTGCCAGGGCGCTTGGGGCTGCTTATTTGTTTGGCTTCCCCTCTGAAGTGCGTTTTGTGAATCACTTTTGAGACCCACTCAGAACATTCCTTTCCTTTTGTCTCCCTATCCCAACACCCTTCCCCCAACACTTCTAGCTGAGCTCCACCTATGGGAAGATCGGTGTGAAGGTCTTCTTGGTGAACATCCACGGTGAGAGAAGGAGGACATTTAGAGGACCCAAAGGTTGGGGGGGGGGGGACCAGGTTGGCGGAACGCTGCGTGGGAGGGTGGACACGAGAGCACTCAAATAACTCCCCCGGAGCTACTGCCTGCTCCTAAGTCCTTGGAGCACAAGTCAGAAGAGACTGGGGCGGGACTGGTAAACAGCCTAGAGGCTCAGTAATGGAAGGAGGTGGGGAAATAGGGGCGTGAAGTCTAAGAGAGACAACCAGCATTCTAATTTGCCCCGCTGCTAATTTGCCTGCATCCTTGGCCAAGTCACTTCATGTCTAGGCATCAGTTTCCACTTATGTCAAGTTAGGGGGTTGACTAGATGAATTTGGGGTCTTCTCCAAACATGCGAGCCGGTGAATGAGGAGACAGCACACACGCACGGTAGCTGCCTGAGGAACACACAGGCACACTGTTTTATATACATACCATCTCCGAAGGGTGCATAGACACGGCCCTGAGGACATGTCCACAGAGCAGAAGACTTTCACATCATCTGTGCGGATGCAGAGTGCGAGGTCATGGACCGAAAATAAGGACACACAGACACATAATGGGACTGATGGAGCACATACACCCCACTTCCTGCAGAGATCCAGAGCCTTCTGGGGGCTGGCCCAGCTTCAGAATTAGCCTGAGCAGGACCCAGGCTCCATGGAACCTGCTCAGAGGGAGAACTTGCAATGGCAGTTAGAGTCAGTGGGCTCCTCCCTCACTGGACAGTCCTCAGGAAATCATCTCCAGCATTTGGTAAAAGTAAGGGCTTTTCCACACATTGGAGGTTGTGGGAAAGATCTAGAGAAACAAGAGGAAGAAAAAACCACCCAGGGACAGAATTGCCAGCAGCTTCCTTGTAGATGGTTTAGCCTTTCCCTCTCAATCCCCACAAAGTACTGACTCTCTGAATCAAACTGCTTCCTTCTGCCCTGGGTTGGCGGTTCGGCATCCTCAAGCTCACGTTGCCCTCTGCTGTCCAGAATTGATACTGCAAGGCCAATGCCTTGGTCTGGCCTTTGGGAATGCCCCAAAGAGCACAACCCTCAGTCCTCTCTCTCTTTCCCTTCCTTCCCTCTCACCATCCTTCCTCCAGGCCACATGACTGTTATCTTTCTGAAAGCCTTTTCCTCCTTCCAGCCCAGGTGTACAAGGACATCAGCCACGGCGGCGTCTTTGAAGATGGGTGTCTAGAGCGCGGCCACGTCTTTCCCAGCATACATGATGCTGTCCTCTTTGCCCAGGCAAACGCCAGAGGAGTGGCCCCAGGACGTGATTTCCAAGGGGTAAGGTCCCTGCACGTTGGGAATCCAAGGCCCTGGGGCACTGAAATGGCAGGACTGGGGGCATGAGAAAGAACATAGGAGAAGGTTTGGGTTCCAACACCAAGTCTGTCCTTTCACTTTTCTAACCAACTGAGCCACCCAGACGTCCCTATGTCCTTTCACTTTTCTAAAACTGTCATTACAGAGTTCCTTTTCTGTAGAACAAGCAGTCTAAATTAACTTTACCTACCTCACAGCATTTTTCTTTTGCTTCCTTTTTAAGATCAACTGATAATCATGGCTTTTATGGCACTTGAAAGCACTTTGTATACGGTACTATGTTTTATTAGTATTAATTTCCAGGTCGCACAAACACTCAAAGCATTTTAGAGTATGCCCAGGATGCTGGCATTGTCTGCCTGCCCTCCTCCTTCACTAGTTTTAGAAGAGGTTTGGGGCAAATGAGGGGAGTGATTCTGCCCGTTTTAATCTAGCAGAGCTTAGAGGTTTCAGCCTGGTGATGGATGAAGGAGCCAGATCCAAGTTTGGTCTCGGTTTCTTGACATTTAATTTGCTAGCTCCCTAAGTGGTATGCAAATGAGCTACAAATCACACTGTCTAGGACTCCAGAAAGCTGGGGAGGCAGAACAACTCCACCCCACTGACTGGGGTCCCGGCCTGGACCTCCCCTGCCTCCCCCCCCTTCCACTCCCAGGGTCCCTCCCAGCTCAGCAGCCCCTGCCCTTGGCCTCCCAAGACTCCATGCCCCAGACCTCCTTATATATAAAACCTCCCCTGCCCTGGGTCATAAGAAAGGCTTTTCTGGCCCTGAAGCAACAACCATTTGCTCTTTGCTGTAAGAGACTAATGAAGGTGAAGCCATCTGTTCTAAGTGCTGAAAGACTGCCCAGGAAAACACAGGGCCCTGGCACCCGTCTTCCACACTTAGAACAACTGAGCAGGAACAACAGGCCTTTGGGCTCCACAGAGCAAAAAGAGGGAGGTTCTGGAAGAATCCTCACCATTTATTACTGCACAAATTATGCCCAGTTACTATGGTTATAGATCTAAAATGATTTATGTATGTGGAATATATTTATATTTATTTTTACATAGTATAAAATATATTCATATATACATATATGTATATGTATAAATTATACACACACACACACACCCCTTTTCGACAGCATGGTGAGGTAGAAAGCCCACCAAGTGAGTTCAATCATCTTACTTTTGCAGATGAGGAAACTGATTCCCAGAGAAGGGAAATGGATTCCCCAAGGTCAGGCAGCTAGCCAATCGTCCTTGGCAGCTAGGCCAACCTCCCCTGCCTCTAAGGTGCCCACAAAGGAGGGCAGCCGCAGATGCACCCCTCTGCTGTAAGGGGGAGGGCCACCCGTGCTACTTTTTGTGAGGTAGATGAGGGAGGGGAGGGAAGAAGCAGGAGGGCGAGTCATGTGGCAGAAAACATGGTGCCCCTCTGGAGGCTGCCATTTGAACCAGACTGTGTCATCCAATCACGGAGCTCATCCTGCATCCATCTTCCCCCCTTCCAGGCTCCAGTGGACCCGGAGCTGTCCTTATATGATTTGGAGGAGGATAGCCCCAGCTACTGGGACTTAGAGCAGGTGAGCTGAGGGATAGCAGGTACGGGGGGTGGGGGGCCAGGAGCGGGAAGGAGACCCTCCCAAACCCAAGGCGTCCACCGGGCTCTCTCCCCACCAAGCCAAGCTGGCCCCTTGAAGGCCACAATGTTGCTCTCTCATCTCTCTTGTAGTAGCAGGTCCTACCTCTTCTCACTCCAGGACAGGCATCACGGGGGGGAGGGGGAGACACGGGGCAAGGTTCTCAGGAGGTGATGTCTGTGCTGAACTCTGCACTGTATCCACACGTGATCTGGGATGGACACACAACACACTAGGCCCCCGTTTCTATCACTGTAGAGTAGGGGAGCTGTGGGGGACAGCTGGCCCCATCTACCTCACAGGATCCATGAGGGATTCACGTGTTCCTTCATGGATACAACAGACATGTGATGACTGCTTGCCTGGAGCAGTTCCAGGGTGGGCATCCAGTGCTGAGACCCCTGCCCTCAGGAGACTTATATTTGGGGAGGGTCAGAAGAATTCAAAGACTACAAATGTTGTTGCCTACAGACAGCTCGTGGCCACGCAGCGGGGACACGTCAGCATCCCCACAGGGCCCCATCGTCCTAACAGGGAAACTAGGACCACCCCACGGCCCTGGCTTACAAGAAACCCAGATGACTAGCTGGGGAGGAATCTGGCTTCAGGCCTGTGGTTAACATCTCATTTTGTACCTCTTCTCATTCCTTCTGGGCTTGAGTTCCATGTCCTCTGAACAGGTCCCTGGGAGCGCTGATGGCGTGTGGGAGGCATTAGGAAAGAGAGCCGGAGCTACAAAGACTTGGCAGGCTGATTTCTGTTCTCCCATGGAATCTCCAGCACATTCCAAAAACTTTGGCTAGGCCCCCGAATAGCTTATCAGAGCAAAAAAGGACTTTACAGCATATCGGATCTGCCCCCTCATGTCAGCTAACAAAGAAAGTGAAGCTGAAAAGGAGGAGGGCCACGTGGAGGTCACAAAGCCTGCCAGAGGTGATTCTGAGTAGGTTCCAAGCATCTCCTCCCGTCACATCTGTACCAGTTTGCCTCTTAGGCGGGGCCCGCCTCTCCCCTGTTCACGCACACACTCATACTCACACGCTTCCTTAGGAAGCTCTCTCTGGCCAGGGCCTCATAGGTCACCTCACGGTTGCAGCCACTGTGAATCTGACAGGTCTAATGCCCTCCCTTCCCCTCCCTTGTTCTTCCGTGGCCCTACAGGAGATGTTCGGGAGTATGTTTCACACGGAGACCCTGACTGCCCTGTGAGGGCCCAGCCAGCCACCCACACTGCCTCCAGAGCACATGGCATCTGGGACTCCCAAGAAGAACAAGCCTGGGGTCATGAGGAGTGGTGGGTAGAGGAGAGCACATCCACTAGGACCTCCGCTCCTCCCTACCCTCCCACTCCTCCTCCTCCTCTCTCCTTCCCCTGCCTGCCTCCTGGCATATCTAGAGCCAGCCAACCTCGGCAGCAAGGAAAACCACCTCTTCACTCTCCTGCTGATGCTCAGGGCCCCGGCCAGAATGAGAAAGCCTACTGCTCACCCCACCGCACCCACCGATGCCCTGCCCAAGGCAGCTGATGGGACCCCCACCGCACCCCCGCTTCCTGGCCCAGACTGCTGCCTTTAAGAATGAGCCAAGAACAGAAGGGAGAATATGCCCCTGCTGACCTAGTGTGCAAAGGCCTCGGGCCCAAACAGCTTGGTGTCAGATGGTGTGAAGCCATCACAGGACACGGGAACGAACTTGCTTAGGACTCGATGCTTGCTCTGTCCAGCTGCCCCAACTCTGTCCCTGGCAGCTGTGCACTCCTGGGACCACATGCTCCCTATGACCCAGGAATCTCGGTCTTGACTGTGCCTCCCTCCTCCTCATCTCAAGGCTGCTAGGAGCTCCGCTGCTATTCAGCACTTCAGACTCAAGCCTGGGGGTGGCCAGGGTCCTGGGGCCACCAGAGCTACCTCCCCAGGGGCAGCCCACCAATGTGGCTGTCCCCAAACATGATCTCTCCCCGCTGCCTTCAGGGGCTGCTCCCCTCCACTTGAGACCCAGGGGAAATCCAAAAAGGACAGGTGGGTAGCCACCAGAGTCCTCTGGCAACCTAGTAACAGATGCCAGTTATTCTGCATAAAAGCTTTTGGGAATCCTTTCTTGTACTAGAGACTTCGGGGGTGGCGTGTACTAGGGGTAACCAAGGGCCAGCTGGTGGGACCTGAGCCCTGATGGTCCCCTTGACTTCAGAAATGCCTCCCCCACTTAGGAAATCAGCTTTGTGTTTTTTCACTTGGTGAAGAGCCAATGATTTTAATTCTCCCTTATCAGCTTGGGGCCTGGATCCTTCAGCCAGCCAGGGGAAGAAGCCCTCCAAGAGCCAGTGGCACCCCCCAAGTGGGTGTAGAATGTGGCAAAGGGCTGATCCAGACTGGGTCTTCCTCCACGGGCTTCCTTAACAAACTCAGGACCTGAAGTCATCGTCTAGGACAGATGAGAAGAGAAGAGGGGTACGTTCTTCATGGATGTGAGGGGCTAATAGAAGAACCCTACTGTTGACTTGAAAATAAATAGATGGCATGTGCAAGTATTTGGGGAAATTCCCATGGAAATGCCCAGAATACCTTTCTTCCCCCTACTGTTTCTTCCAAGCTCCTTCAACTGAATGACCCTACCCAACAGGTTGGGCTGGCCCAACCTGAAAAAAAAACCCCAATTCCTAACTTCAGCCTGACCTATGCTGTGTGTCTGTGTGTTGAGTGAGCCTGTCAGCTAGCAAGTCTTCTTAGAGTTAAAGGAGAAGGTGCTGGCAAAGAGCCAACAGATTCTTGGCCTACAAGCATTGCTTCTCTGTGATTTCATTATGCCATCTGGCTGCCAATGGAACCCAAGACTTGGAAGGCAGAAGACAATGTTATCTGGGATTCACCGTGCCCAGCACCCAAAGTGCCAAATTCAGGAGGACAAGAACTTTAGCCAATGACAACTCATCCTCCCCTACTCCACCTCCTTCAAAGTCCAACTCAGGCCCAGGAGGTGGGGGAAGGTCACAGAGCCTCAGGACATTCCGAGCGGAGGTGTCCTTTGAACCAAGTATCCAGACAGTGGAGGTAAAATTGGAAACGCCTGGGGTAGAGGGAGACATTGATGAAAACCTCACTATCGGAAGACTTTGAAAAGAACCCAAGCAAAGTCAAACAGACTGCTGTCTGGACGTTACTGAGGCAGGAAAGGAGGGCAAGGTAGTGAAATAATCCAGAATTTCAATACTTTTGAATGTTCTTCGTGATACTGACCTGTGATGATGGGATCCCCCGGGGAAGCCCGGGACTCGCGATGTTTGTGTAATTTATTTAATTTAAACAGCATTCTCCTTTTGTTCATTTTGGTAATAAAATGGTTTTGAAATGTGAACAAATGCATATGTTTAGCGGGTTTTACATCAAGGCAAAGTAAGTCACCTCCAGAATAGGCTGGCCTTGCTTTGCTCTGTCCTAGAGGGAAACAAGGGTCTAAGAGCCATCCACCAATACAATGGAGGATTTCAGGACATTTCTTTCACTGTTGGTAAATCATATGGATGAAAAAAAAAAAAAGGAGTATGATATGAAAGAGTTAAACAACAAAGTCAACTATCTTGATCTGGTGGACATGGGTTAAATTGCACACACAACATTTAAAATTTGTACTTCCTAAGTGCGCATAACATATTTATAGAAATTGATCACATTCTAGGCTCTAAATCATTCTCAACAAATTTTGAAGAAGAGGTATTTTCCACAAGCAATGACCACAATACATTGAAGCTAAAAATCAGTTACAAAAAGATAACTTGCACTAAAAAAGGCTGCCTTTAGAATTTTTTTTTAAATTTTATTTATTATTTATTTGACAGAGAGACACAGTGAGAGAGGGAACATAACAGAGGAAATGGGAGAGGAAGAAGCAGGCTCCTCGCAGAGAAGGGAGCCCAGTGCAAGGCTTGATCCAAGGACCCTGGGATCATGACCTGAGCCCAAGCCAGACACTTAACAACTGAGCCACCCAGGCGCCCCCCCCCCATTTAGAATTTTCTTAAAAAATACTTCTAAATAACCCAGAGTCAAAAAAGAGATCATATGGAAAACTGAAAACATTCAGACTTAAACAAGAATGCAAATGCTACGTATCAAAACAGTGCAGGGAGGGGCACCTAGGTGATTCTGTCAGTTAGGTGTCTGCCTTCAGCTCAGGTGATGAACCCAGGGTCCAGGATGGAGTCCTACCTTGGGCTCCTTGCTCCACAGGGTGCCTGCTTCTCCCTCTGCCTGGCACTCCACCTGCTTGTGCTCACTGTCTCTCTCTCCCTCTGTCAAATAAATAAATAAAATATTTAAAGAAGGAAAAAAAAAACCCTGCAGGGAGGGGCACCTGGCTGGCTCAATCAGAAGGGCATGCAATTCTTGATCTCCCAGTTGTTCAAGCCCTATGCTGGGTGGGTTCAAGCCCTATGCTGGGTGTAGAGATTACTTAAAATAAAATCTTCAAAAACAGAACAGAAAAAGTTGACAATTAATGAACCAGATATTCAACCGTGGTAGTTAAAAACAAACAAACAAATAAACTCAAAGAAATCAAAAGAAAAAGATAGTAATGATAGTATAGCTAACATTTATTGAACTGTTACTATAAGCTTCCAAATGCTTTACGCATATTAACTCAATTAATCCTCCCAACAATGCTGATGGGTACAGACTCTTATTACCTCCATTTCATGGATGAGGAAACTGAAACTCATAAAGATGTGTCTGTTCATTTGTTTTTTAAGATTTTTATTTATTTATCTGAGAGAGAGGGAGGTCGAGCACAAGCTGGGGGTGGGGGGCTCAGAGGCAGAGGGAGAAGCAAGCTCCCTGCTCAGCATGGAACTGAGGACAAGGTGTTCCATCCTAGGACCTGGAGATCAGGACCTGAGCTGAAGGCACACACTTCACCAACTGAGCCACCCAGGCGCCCCCAGAAATGTTTTATGTAAGTTTCCCACTCAACACAACTCCATGAACATGAAGGAGCTTAATATTTCCCCCCAAGGGTCGCGCTCAGTAGGCTCAGTAGGGTGGCTCAGTAGGTTAAGCAGCTGCCTTCCGCTCAGGTCATGATCCGGGGTCCCTGGCTCAAGTCCCACATGGGGCTCCCTGTTCAGCAGGAACACTACTTCTCCCTCTCCCTCTATCCCTACTTGTGTTCCCTCTCTTGCTATCAAATAAATAAATAAAATCTTAAAAAAAAAAAAAAAGATTTCAACCCAAGTAATCTGGCTCTAGAGCTTCAGCTCTTAACTATTACAAAGTTGAAAACTTAAGTGAAATGAATAAATTGCTAATAAAATATAATTTACCAAAATGGAATTTAAAAAAACAGTAGAAAGTCTGAAAGTCCTCCAGCCATTAAGTAAAACAGAGAAAACACCAGTCTCAGATTACTTCATTTTTTAGAATTGTTAGAAAAATATGTTTCTGGTCCAATTTCATATATAATTTCAGAGAATGCAAAAAAAGAAGAGAGAGAGAGAGGAAAGTCACTCCTTTAATAGTGTAAATTTAGTAGAAATAAGTCTCTCTCTCTCTCTCTGTAAAAGTAATCCAAAGGTAGATATGCCAGAGCTGGGAAAGTCACGAGGCTCCCCAAGGACTTGGGCTACTTCCCTCCCGTGGTGTAGAACTCACCATCATGGTCCAACACGGTTGCTAGAGCTATAGCCATCACATCTGAGCACAGAGGGAGGGATTTAACAAGAGTGTATCTATAAAAACACCTCCTTGAATCACATGCAACACTTTGGCTCACCTTCCATTCTCCAAATGTAGTCACAGGGCAAAAATCAGCTGCCAGGGGCTGGGAAATGTGGTCTTGCAGCTGAATATTCATCTGTTGAGCTCAAACTCAGGATTCTTGCTACTTAGAAGGGGAATGGATAATGAGGTCAGCTGGAAATCTCTACCATTTTGTCTGCGATTTCCAAGGCTACTATACATTTGATATTGAATCCAAAAGAAGACATTATTAGAAAGAAAAACTACAGGCCAAAATCAAATTCATAAACAGAATTGCAAAAATCCTTAAGGAAAATCCAACAGTGGATTTATCCAAGTAATGGTTTTTCCCAGGGTGGTTTACATTTTTTATATTTATTAATGTGATTCACCACATTAATAGCCTGAGGGAGAAAAGTGTAGTGTTTTGCCTGATATGGAAACACATTTTAAAGCTATAATAATTAAGTTAGTCATATTAGCATAGAAATAAACAAAGAAACCAAGGCAAAAAAAATAGCCCAATAACAGGCCCTTTCACATATGAAAACATAGTAAAATGTCAGAGCTGGCCCTGCCAATCTCTGAGGACAGGGTAGCCTATTTAAGGAATGATGTTGGGAAAATTGGTTATCTCATTGGAGAAAAAAAAATTAGACTGTAATCTTATACCACTTACAAAAAAGTCAATTCCAGATGGATTAAGAACTTTACTGTAAAAGTTTAAACCTTTTAAAAGATAATATATTGAAATATGTTTATGACCTTGAACTAGAGACTTACTAAATAACAAACAGAAAGTACTAATGATTTTTTTAAATGATAAGTTCACCTACATGAAAATTAGGACCTTAGTTCATTAAAGACCATGATGTGAAAATACATGACACAAATGGATAGAAATATTGCAACATAAGCATAACTGACAAAATTTTAGTATTTAATATATAGAAACTCCTGGGTGCCTGGGTGGCTCACTGGGTTAAGCCTCTGCCTTTGGCTCAGGTCATGATCTCAGGGTCCTGGGATCGAGCCCCGAATTGGGATCTCTGCTCAGCAGGGAGCCTGCTCCCTCCCAGTCTGCCTGCCTCTCTGCCTACTCGTGATCTCTCTCTCTCTCTGTCAAATAAATAAAATAAAAATTAAAAAAATATATGTATATATAGAAACTCCTAAGAGCCAGTAAGACAAACGACTCAAAATAAAAACGGGCAAAAGACAGATAGTCATTTTACTGAGACAACAAGAATATCCAGTGAGCATATGAGAAGATGCCTAAAGTCCTTACTAAATTGGAAATACAAATCAATACCACGATGAGATATCCTTTTTCCCGCCACTAGATGGGCAAAATTAAGACGTCTGAAATGCCAAGTGCTCCGGACACACACACGCCTTTACCATTATTGATCTGGGGGTCATGTTATTTGCTTTACACCTTCATGCGTATGTAGAGCATCAAATGTTACATGGTAAGAGAATTTAAAGGATATTTAAATTCAGGGAAGTGTTTTTAATATAAGCTAAAGGAAAGAAGCAAAATATAGGACTTTGTATATAGTGTGTATCTCTTTTGTGTGTGTTTTGTGTGTGTGTGTGTGTGTGTGTGTTTTAACGGATGCACATTGGAAGCTCCTAAATTGAAGAGGTTTGGGGCAGTATCTATGTGGTTAGTTGAATGTTTCGAGTGTAAAGCAAGCACAGGGGTTGGAAGCATACAGGAAAAAAAGGAGTTTTTAAAGTCATTTGTGATCTACTGAAAAGAGATTATGTTAAACCAAATATATATATCACTTCTCCCTCTTTGTCTTCTGAAATGACTGCAGTGGACGTCCTTATTTAGTCATCCCAACCCCCCAGCGACCCCCACCCCCACCCTGTTTGATTTAATTGGCTCCCTCCCTTGGGTGGTCTTTCTATTTAAATCTGGGAAACGGAGCTAGATCTCCCAAATGCACTTGGATTTTGTGTCTGAGAAAAATCAACAACACAATACCAGATTCAAGTCCCATGAAAGTGTCCCCAAAACACAGGTATGTGTCCTTTTCGTCTTCCCCATCTTGCCTTAAGACGGAGTAACGCTCTGTGTGTACCAAACCTGAATGGATCTCTACTTTGTCTCTAGGTATGCCTTATTGACACCTGAGAAACAGATATGTTATTGGGAACCTGTAAGTGTTAGGCCTTGAGAGTTTCACAATGGTTCTTCTGGTGTATGTCACCACATCCTCGACTCCTTTAGGGCATGCTTTGAGCACTATACTCGCGGTCTTGCCTGTTGTCTCGTAATTTACACACACTAAGTTATTTTTTCCACATGTGCTACATATCTGAGGTTTTGAAGTTTTTCATAAAAAGCGTGCCAGTATGAATATCAGCAGTGAATTTTAGTAACATTGGGCTTTTTTTTTTTTTGGTAAGGATTTATTTCTTCATTCCAGAGAGAGAGAGAGAGAGGGAGAGAGGGAGGAGCACAACACCTGGCTGATCCCAGGAGCACAACACCCAGCTGGTCCCAGGACCCAAGATCCTGACCTGACCTGAAACCAAGAAGTGGATGCATAACTGACTGAGCCACCCAGGCACCCCAGTAACATTGGACTTTTCTTAAAGTTCATTAAGAGGTTTGAAATAGAGGCGTGTTCACTAGTGAAAGGATAGAGGGGATGAGGGTCCAGACCAAACCATCAAAAGTCAAATGTCCAATGAAGAACCATCAGCTGCCCTGGCCTGGTTCAAGAACAGAGGGGATTTAGGGAGTGAGACCACACAACTCTCATCCCCAGGTGCCATCCTTCTCTGAGCTTGTCTTTCTATCCCTGCTCCTCTGGCCTGTTGTCGGTGTTGTTTACTTGTACTATACAGAGGAAAATGCGTGTAAGGCTCCTACACTTTGCCTAGTGAAATTTGCTGGCAGCTTTAGCCACGTTCCTTGTGGGGTGATTTTCTTTGTGCTCAGAGTGACTTGATTCTGAGTCCTTATGTTGTTTTGTACGGAGCAGCCCTTTATCTGTGTTTTAGCAGAACTGTTCCTCTCTATCCTTATCACTTTGCCTTACCTTTGTTTCCTTTTTAAATTATGCATTGAGTTGTGTGTGTGTGTGTGTGTGTGAAATTAAAGCTTTTATTAACCTTGTAAAAAATTAAAAATAAGGGGCACCTGAGTGGCTCAGTGGGTTAAGCCTCTGCCTTCAGCTCAGATCATGATCTCAGGGTCCTAGGATCGAGCCCCGCATCAGGCTCTTTGCTCAGTTGGGAGCCTGCTTCCTCCTCTCTCTCTGTCTGCTTCTCTGCCTACTTGTGATCTCTGTCTATCAAGTAGATAAAAAATAAAAATAAAATAAATAAAAATGACCTACACCTTGTATGTAAGTGTTTGAGGGCATAAAAAAAAGTTGAATAACACATCAAAATATTATGAGTGAATATCTCTGGATAATGATTTTTTATTTTTCATATAAAAGGCAGAAGTTTAGGGACGCCTGGGTGGCTCAGTTGGTTAAGCGGCTGCCTTCGGCTCAGGTCATGATCCCAGCGTCCTGGGATCGAGTCCCACATCGGGCTCCTTGCTCAGCAGGGAGCCTGCTTCTCCCTCTGCCTCTGCCTGCCACTCTGTCTGCCTGTGCTCGCTCTCTCTCTCTCTCTCTAACAAATAAATAAATTTTAAAAAAACTTTTAAAAAAAAAGGCAAAAGTTTAAAACTGTAAAAGATGACACATCAAAATATATGCATGACATTGAAATAGAGGAAGATTTATTAAGCAAGAAAACAAAAAGGACTAACCGTGTAAGAAGCATGGTTTGTTTTCTTTATATTTCCTTGTATTCTCCAAATAATTCACAAGGGCCTAATGTGTACTAATCTTAAAATCATAAAAATTTCGAAGTTTGGGGGTGCCTGGGTGGCTCAGCTGGTTAAGCGTTCTGGGATGGAACCCTGCATCCAGCTCCGCATTCAGCAGAAAGCCTGCTTTTCCATCTACCTCTGTGATCTCTCTCTCAAATAAATAAATAAAAATCTTTTTTAAAAATGTTTTTGAACTTTGATAGAAATTAAGCCACTTTGTATTAAAAATTCTGCCAACGTTCACGTCTTTTTAAAAGATTTATTTATCAGCAAAATAAGTCAATCGTAGAAAGACAACTCATTCATATGATCTCCCTGATATGAGGAAGTGGAGATGCAACGGGGGTGGGGGTTAAGGGGGTAGGAAAAGAAAAAATGAAACAAGATGGGATTGGGAGGGAGACAAACCAAAAGAGACTCTTAATGTCATAAAACAAACTGAGGGGGGTGGGGGGTAGGGGGGTTCGGAGAGGGTGGTGGGGTTACATTATATGTTTAAATAAAAATAAAACTTAAAAAAAAAGACATATACTCAAAAAAATAAAATAAAATAAAATAAAAACTAAAAAAAATATATTTATTTATTTTAGGGGGAGGGACAGAGGGAGAGGGAGAATCCCAAGCAGATACCCCAATGAGCCTAGGGCTCCATCCCACAACCCTGAGATAATGACCCAGGACAAAACTAGGCACCCCCACTATTTACACTTTGAAAAATTCACTTCAACTCTATTTTTAATATTCTAGATCTTAAGCTGGTGGTGAATACAGAAATGTTCATTATATTATTCTTTTTACCTTTCGGTATGTGTGAAATGTTTCATAATACTGTTTCATAATACTTTTTAGATTGCTATTGAAAAGTAAATATATGATTGTAGTCTTTTGTTTGGAATTATTATTATTATTATTACTTTAAGTAGGATTCCTGAAAGGGAGCAAAGCACTCCCTCTCTGAGCTTTGGCAGACACCAGGAGTGTGAATTTGCAGCTTTGGCCATGAGTACCTATACAGCTCTACTGTTGATATTTTTTCTAGAGAGTTCTAAAATATGTGACTGGTGGCAGATTAAATTGCACCAAGGGGGGGTGCCTGGGTGGCTCAGTTGGTTAAGCGGCTGCCTTCGGCTCAGGTCATGATCCCAGCGTCCTGGGATTGAGTCCCACATCTGGCTCCTTGCTCGGCAGGGAGCCTGCTTCTCCCTCTGCCTCTGTCTGCCTGTGCTCGCTCTCTCGCTCTCTCTCTAATAAATAAATTTTAATAAATAAATAAATTGCACCAAGGGATATGAAAGGAATGTTTTTTTCTGGCTCCCATACATCTAATTTTATTCCATGTCCCAATTTTCTTTTTTTTCCAAAACGATCCTTTACTGTGAATAGCTATTAAAATTTCAGTTTATTAAATACATCAAAATTATTAAAACACAATCTTTCTCAAAATCCTTCGGTCTTCATGTACTTGCCTAGAGTTGCAAAAATGCAGTGTTTACATTAATATCTAAGACACTTCCAGCGAATTCCTGAACAGGGGCAAGCCCTGAGCTGATTCAAAGCCACGTCTATAGATAGAAGAATACCGTCTCCTTTTCAGATTAAATAAAGCCAGGGGCCCGGTAATAAATAAAGCCAGGGCCCCCCATCCAGGGGGATGGTAATCAAGTTCTAAACTTCAGAAGTGAGAAGCAGATTAAGGTCCGACACGCTTTGCTGATTTTATTTTGCGTTTCCCCCCTTTAACTGGCTTGTCACATAGCAAGGGATTTCCGAGAACCTCAAAGCAGAAGATCAAGGGCGCATCAGACCTACCGTTGACCTGGAGCCCTCACCTCTGCCCTACTTCTGCCTGCCCCAGACCGGGAAACCACCACTCCCAAAAGGCCTTGCGCACCTGGGCGGAGCCGTCCCGTCGATTGGTTGTCCCTCAGCCCCGGGCAAGCGACAATTGGTCAGGTCTGGGGATAGGGTGGGGCTAAGGCAGTTGCGGGAATTGGAGCAGTGACAGGACGACAGTCTCGGGCTTGGTAGTTGAGGTCCGAATTCCAGTTGCGGACCAGAGGGAAGCATGGTTCCGCGGTGTGTTTGCGTGCTGGCCCTGGCGGCTCTGCTGCTGTTAGGTACTTCCACGGTCTCCAGATCGAAGGGCCTGAAGGGCCAGAAGCATCAGAGGGCGCCGCAAATCCCATCCCAGTTCAGCCCAGGCGAGCGCTTCGCGATGAAGGAAGCGCTGAAAGGTGAGCCTGGTCCCCTGCAGCCTGCTTCGCCCAGATACGGGTCCCTCTCTCCTCGGGCCCGCCTGTGCCGCCCCACGCCCTCCGCAGAGGGTCCATTACTGGAACTGGAGCGCCACCACACTCCCCCAGAGCAGCACTAGCCCGAGCCCCAGCACCTCGTGCGGAGGCTTGGGGACGCCACTCTTGCCCCAGACCTGGCTTCTGGGGGCCTCCGGTGTTCCCTGCCTTGTCTGGAATCTTCCCCAGCTTCCACCATCGCCCCTGCTGCCTTGCCCATCACCCAGCCTACCCCCTGCTTTTCCTCGGTATTGCAATAGCTTTTCTTTGTACTTTTTTTTTTTAAGATTTTATTTATTTGACAGAGAGAGATCACAAGTAGGCAAAGAGAGAGGAGGGGAAGCAGGCTCCCCGCTGAGCAGAGAGCCCAGCGCCGGGCTTGAGATCATGACCTGAGCCACCCAGGCGCCCCTTTTCTTTGTACTTTCAACCTTAGAAAGTTTTCACTTCCGTGAAATGTCTGCGATATCTTAAGATAAAACTAAATTATCTTAATCTTATCTACAGTGGAGGGAAATTGAAGCTTAGGTCAATTAAATGACCTTTCCCAGAGACCCCAGGGCAAAGAGCAAGCTGGGTGTGATAACATCTCTAGCTTGTAGGATCCACCCAGCTCCGAAGGACTCCGAAATCCTGGGGTGTGAGATGTTCCAGATTTCCTCTCCTAATTAACAGACATCTCTCCCCTAGACCTCAAACCAAGGTTAAAAACTCATTTGCCTTTTCAGTCTGCATTTTCCAGGAGAAAAGAGGAAAAGTTCTGCGGAGGGCTAGATCCTAGGGGATAATGAAATCCTCACCACTGGGCTTAGCTCCAGTCTTTTCCCTTTCATTAAATAATGGATTAAAAGAAACTGCCTACATAAACATGTGCAGGCAGATGCAGGGACCCAGTGCTAACCCCCATGATTGAAGATAAACTGTTCATATGCCTGAACGGTTGGTCTAGAGGCAGAGCAGCACAAATAGTGAGTTCTCTGAAAGCCGGCGGGCAGCTGCTCACCCCAGAGTCTTTTTCGCCTAGGAAGCAAAAGCTTCCTTATTTAAAGAACCCAAAGTAGGGACCTTATAACCACATGGCTCTATGGCCTGCATCTCCTTGTATGGGGTATGTTGTGGGCTGTGAAGCAGGGTGGATCCTTAGCAAAACTGATGACAGAGGGAAGCCTGTCTTTCAGAGGCCCTCCCTTGATAAATGCACTGCCTGCCTGGGTGTGTTTGTTCTTCCCACTGTGTTTTGGGATAGCTAATCAAATACACTTGTACCTTACTGCAGTCCCCTCCCACAGGTGTTTCCTGTAATAACGAATCTCTTTAAAGTGTTAAAGCCTTGAGGCCTCAAAGGGATAAACCTAATAGCAATTTAAGACCTGAGGCATCTGGGTAAAGTGGATGAGATGATTAAGGGCTGAGGAGCTTCTAAATCCACGCCTTCCTTTTTTGTTTTTTTTATTAAAGATTTTACTTATTTATTTGAGAGATCACAGGTAGGCGGAGAGCTAGGCAGAGAGGGGGAAGCAGGCTCCCTGCTGAGCAGAGAGCCCTATGCGGGGCTCAATCCCAGCACCCTGAGATCATGACCTGAGCCGAAAGCAGAGGCTTAACCCACTGAGCCACCCAGGTGCCCCTAAATCCACACTTTCCGTCAGTGCCGGCCTTGGCTGAGAGATCAGTGAGACTCTGGGTGACCCAGTGCATGAGGAATTAATCTACTTTCTGCACACAAAGCCTCCCTCGTGTAGGGACCCAGGATAGTGGCTTCTCTGGTTCATTGGAGGGATGATGGTTTCAGAAGCAGAGTGAGGCTTAGAAGCAATTTGTAGCAGCTTCCCACTTAGGGTCAGGATTCACAAAATCTACTCCTGTCCACCTACCCCTATCTTGGACTTTATTTTCCTTTTTTTAAACTCTTTTTATTATTATTATGAAATTTCAGGGGTACAGCATTGTAATTTGACATCTGTATACAGTGAAAAGTGATCACCACCACAGGTCTAGTTCCCATCCATCACACATGGTTGATCCCCTCTAGAAACCACTAGTCTGTTCTCTATTTATAAGTTTGTTCTAATTTGATTATTTGTTTAGTTTCTTTCTTTCTCTCTTTCCTTCCTTCATATTCCACATAGGAGTAAAATCGTATGGTGTTTGTCTTTCTTGCTTAGCATAATACCCTCTAGGTCCATCTATCCTGTCACAAATGGCAAGATTTTCACTTTATGTGGCTGAATACTCTACAATGCACACATAGACACACACACGCATACACATATATATACATGTATATATATTATATATCTTTTTTGCCAATTAAAAAATGTTTCCTTTATCTCTGGATAGGTAATACAGTCACATAGTTAAAACCCTAAATAGTGTAAGAGGTCTGGGGGGGATGTCTCAGTCCCACCCTGTTTTTGTGGCCCTATTCCCCACCAACCACCACCACTTTCTTGCCCCCACAAATACACAGAGGTAGCTACTTGTATTAGCTTCCTTTGTATCCTGGAGATCTTCTGGGTAAATCCAAGCAACTGTGAATATAGTCAGCACACCATTTTTTTTTTTAAGATTTATTTATTCGTCAGAGAGAAAGAAAGGGGAGAAAGCACAAGCGGGGGAGCGGCAGGCAGGGAGAAGGAGGCTCCCCACCCAGCTCGGACCTGGATGTGGAACTCCATCCTAGGACTCTGGGATCATGACCTGAGCTGAAGGCAGACGCTTAACTGACTGAGCCACCCAGGGGTCCCGTGAATAAAGCGTTTTAAAGTAAGCCTGAACTCAGCACTTAACAGCAAGTTAGGCACAGTTCTGAGCACGTTACAAGTGCTAACTCATTTGATCCTCACAACAGCCCCAGACCTAGGTCTTAAGGCCCAACAGAAAGAAAATAAAACTGAGAAAGAGATTCAGGAGTGTATTTGAGTGGCTGAGCTGGGCAGTTCACAGCAGAGGAAACGCAAACGGCCCCATAAAGAGATGCTCAGCTGCCTTGGAGGTCAGGGAACTAAAAATGCAAACACCAAAAGCATCTCATTTTTTATCTACTCACAGGGCAAACTTTGCAAAAGATGGGTAAGTCTCAGCCTGTGGAGGAGGGATCCGGCACTCACATGCTGTACTGGTGGGAACAGGAATTGCTCCAAACTTCTGGGAAAACAATTTGGCAGAATTTACTGGTGTTTAGCGAGATGCCATTGTCTTTATCCATTCATATACTGATGGACATTCTGTTTGTTTTCTTATATTGGCTGTTGTAAATAATGAACATAGGGTTTTGTTTAAGAACCATGTTAGTCTACAGGTGCCTGGGTGGCTCAGTCAGTTAAGGGTCTGCCTTCGGCTCAGGCCATGATCCCAGCATCCTGGGATGGAGCCCTACATCAGGCTCCCTGCTCTGTGAGGAGTCTGGATCTCCCTCTTGCTCTGCTCTTTGCCCCGCTCGTGCACATACTCTCTCTCTCTGTGTCAAATAAGTTACATGTTAGCCTAAAAAACCTAAAAGATCTGGGTTTAAATTCCAGTTCTGCTGTTTATTTCAGGATAGTCCTGAGTAGCTCACCTAACCCCTCTAACTTGTTTTCCCACCTTCGCATTAGAGAAAATAGTGGTGCCTACCCCATAGGATTGTTCTATTCTCCACAGTAAGATCCTGAATGCAGAAGAACTCTCTCTGCCCAGAGAGCTGTGGGAAAACCACTGGTTGTTACCATCCGTAATCTCCCATCTCTATCTGCCCCGACAGGCGCCATCCAGATTCCGACGGTGTCCTTCAGCCCCGAGAACTTGAACACAACAGCGCTGGCCCAGTTTGGAGAATACATTCGGACAGGTCAGCCACAAGCTGTGGAAAGGGGCGGGGGCTGGGACAGAAAGCAGACAGTTTTTTAATAAGGTGATGAAGACGTTTCTTTTATTACTGACCAGAGGACAGTCAAATTGCTGTGGGCCTATTTTGAGTTTACACACAGTGGGGAGAAATAGAAGTGCCCCAGGAGGCAGAATGGAGGCAGAGTAGAGACTAAAGCTTTGTTTGGCCTTTGAAAAACTAAAGCACAGAGCTGTGGGGTTGGAGTTTGAACTCCCGGTCTTTGCCCTGAATATGTCACAGTCAGTAAATTTGATGTAATCAAAAGGTGGGGTGAAGAAAAGGAATAAAAGGCACAGGATAAGGAATATAGTCCATCCTATTCTAACAGCCACGTGTTGGGACACATGTAGCTACACTTGTGAATACAGCGTAATGTATAAACCTGTCAGATCAGTACGTTGTGTATCAAAAACTGGGGGGACATGTGTGTCACTATACTCAGATTAAAAAAAAAAAAAAAAAGATAGGACTAGGCATTCCTTCTTCCCATGCAAGTTTCTAGAAACTCTGCCCCAGGCTCCTCCCCTCCCTACCTCTATACACACACCTACACACCTACGTACTCCGTCCACCTGGCCCCTTCCCCGGATTCTTTACTGACCCATTTCTGAGTTTCGAGGCCATTGGCAACTTTGAGCTGCCCCATCAGCCCCTCACCCCGACGTGAGCCAAAGAAGGGATGGGTCAAGAAGAAAAAAGAGGCTTGGAACTCCCCAGTCCCCATGTGGAAAGCTCCTGGAGAGTAGTGAGGCCCTCTTCCTAAGCCAAAGGAAAAAAAGAGCCCCTCCAAAGTCGTCAGAGCTGGGAGGAGTCGGCCCAGATGTATATGTGTACCCGCCTCTCTAACACTGTCTGCAACCCAAGTAACCGACCCTGAGAAATCCCCCCCCCCGGCGCACAGGCGGGTAGCCTTGTCCTAGACAGAGCAGTCTTCTCTCCATATGACACCCACAGTAGGAATATTATTTTTCAAGTAAAAAAAGGTCTTTCTTTTTTTCTTTTTAATATAAAAAGTCATGTTTGGTTCCAAGTAATTTGGATATTGGGGACTGCTGTATTTAAAATTTAACACACTCCTCGTCTTCATAACCCGGTAGCATATACTTGTGATAACATATTATGAGTCACACCAAACCAGATCTTCCTCAGATAGAATCTTGATATGCCCATTACTGCATAGTAGTAGCACGTTAAAATATGAGGAAGAGGAATTTTAGAGATTGTCCAGGCAAATCAGGAATCCCACTGGCTTTGTTCTGGAAGGCTTCCTACAGGACGCTGCATGTTTTTAAAAAGGGGGGCCCCAGGCAGACATTTTTCTATGAATGGTAGGAAAACCAAAGGAAAGTGTTAAATCTCTCTGCCTGCTTTTCATCCCTTTGTCCCCAGTCTTTCCAACCATTTTCAAAACCAGCTTTATTCAGCATGAAGTCGTAGGAGAGTACAGTCACCTGCTCACTGTCCGAGGCTCAGACCCCAGCTTGCAACCCTACATGCTGATGGCGCACAGTGACGTGGTGCCTGCCCCCGACGAAGGCTGGGAGGTGCCCCCGTTCTCTGGCTTGGAGCGTGATGGCTTCATCCATGGCCGAGGCACACTGGACAACAAGAACTCTTTGATGGTCTGAAATGCTTTGTTTCCTCTGCCTGGGGGCCCTAAAGAGTCCCCCAGGTTGGGCACGCTCAGCTGACCCCAGGGACACAGGAAGTTATGGTGGAAAGAACCTTGGCTCTAGGTGACCTGGGTTCTAGCCATCGCTTGGTCACTGTCATTTTCTGGGTCTTGATTTCTCAACTGTGAAACAAGTACTGGAGTAGATGATCTCCAGGGACCCTTTCAGCTGCGAATTGATACATGTATGCTTTCCTCCTGCTAGTAAAGGAGCTAAGCTTTCTTACCTCCCATCCCCCAGAGCCCCTTGAATTTGTTCTCTTTAAAGAGACTGTCTGATGCTAGCCCCAGCAGGCCTGATGCCCTCATTCGCCCTCTTCCCTTCTGCTTCTCCCCACCCCCAGGCAATCTTGCAGGCCCTGGAGCTCCTGCTGAACAGAAACCACATCCCCCGAAGATCTTTCTTCATTGCTCTGGGCCATGATGAAGAGGTAAAGCCTCCTCACCCTATAAACCATCTCGAGGACCTCTGTTTAGGGGGGTGGTGGTGGTGGTAGGGAGTTTCACTCTAGTCCAGTTTGCTTCCCAGCTGCAGGGTCTCCAGAATATGGTGTGGGGGTTTTGCCAGCTCCTCTGGGTATCTTTGTGCCAGAATGGTCTAAGGCCCTGGACCCAGGTGTAGATTCTCAGACCCTGGGCCATAGATCTGAATTTGGTTTTAAAAGGCTTTATTTTGGGGGCACCTGGGTGGTGGCTCAGTGGGTTAAAGCCTCTGCCTTCGGCTCGGGTCGTGGTCCCAGGGCCCTGGGATTGAGCCCCACATCAGGCTCTCTGCTCAGCAGGGAGACTGCTTACCCCTCTTTCTCTGCCTGCCTCTCTGCCTACTTGTGATCTCTCTCTCTCTGTCAAATAAATAAATAAAACCTTTAAAAAAAATAAAATAAAAGGCTTTATTTTTTAGAGCAGTTTTAGATTCACAGCAAAACTGAGAAGGTATAGAGACTGCCCTCGTAGCCACCCCACACATGCACAGCCTCCCCCATTGTCTGCATCCCCAGCAGAGGGGTATTTGATACAAGTGATGAACCTACATTGATACATCATTATTACCCAAAGCCCTAGTTTACACTGGAGTTTATTCTTGGTGTCCATTCTGTTGGCTTGGTCCAACAGTGACATGGGTCCACCATTATAGTGTCATACAGAGTAGTGTCACTGCCCTAGAAATCCTCTGTGCTCCCCCTATTCATCCCAAGGAATCAGTGTTTTGTTTCCAGTGATGTCACCCACTTTGACCCTGGGCCAGTCACTCCATTCTGTGGGTCCCAGTCTCTTCATCTGTGAAATGAGGGTGGTCTGGCTGTCCAGCTGTGATATTCTAGGGTCTAGTGAAGTAGGATTGTCCAAGCCCCTTACCCCCTACCCCCTCCCCAGGAAGAGACTGGGCAGGAAGGTTCTAGAGCCCCCAACTATGTTGAATGTGTCTCCACTGGCTGCTGGAGGTCTGGCTGAAAAGGACTGTGGTCATGGGTTCAATGTCTGCAGGTGTCAGGAAAGAATGGGGCTCAGAAGATCTCAGCCCTGCTACAGGCAAGGGGTGTGAAGCTAGCCTTCATTGTGGATGAGGGTAACTTCATCTTGGATGGTTTCATTCCCCTCCTCAAGAAGCCCTTTGCTATGTGAGTAAAGCACCCCACCCCCACTTTGCAGTCAAATGCTCTACCACCGAGCTATACCCCTGCCCACCCCTACTTTGGAAGGTGTTCTCACCCTACTTCAGATGACCCCAGCCTTGTGTCTGTAAGTCATACTGAGGCAACTCCCTATTTTACTCCTCTGCCCCTAAATGCCCACCAGGTTTGGGTTCCCCCTTCCCTTTCTCCTCTAGGGTCAGTTTTTTTAAGCAGCATGAAGCCAGTCTCCTAGACCCCCAGACCACTGTGCAGGCAGACCTCTGGGCCATGGGATAATTCAGGGTGGGAGGAAGTCAGGAAGTCCCTCTCTGATCCTCTCCTGCAGGATTGGGGTCTCAGAGAAGGGTTCAGTTAACCTCAGGCTGCAAGTAAACATGAGTCCAGGCCACTCCTCAGCTCCCCCAAAGGAGACCAGCATCGGCGTCCTCGCAGCCGCTATCAGCCGGTAAGCTGCGCGGGCCCGCTCCCTGGCCACACTCGGGATGGAACACCTGGCACTTTCCCACAGTGAGAGGCTAAGCTTCCTGCCCTGGAGCTGGGCTGAGAAGCCACGATGAGGACTGTGGGGAGGACAGAGGCACCAGTACCCAGGCAGAGATTAGAGGTCAAAAAAGAATCTACCCATATTGCAAGCCAGAGCTGGCAGTAAAAGCCAGGGCAGGACCTAAGTTAAAGACGTAGCTGATGACCAACGTTTAAGGCTCTGTGCCCAGAAACAGACCATCCCTTTCCTCAGCGAACTCACAGTTAGCCGCAGAGGCTGAGAATTCTGCTACCCTGTGGTGGGAGACATGAGAGTCGGGGTACCTGCTTGGACTTGCCGGACGGGGACAGCTTCTACTAATGGGCTGGAAGTGTCCCCTTTGTGCGTTGAGGTCCCCAGGCAGGTGGATCCGCGGAGGTGACAGAAGGTGAATGGCACACCCCCTGGCCAGACCTGTTGAAAAGTCCTGTCTCCCTCCTTCTTCCCTTCAGATCGCCGACCTTTCACCGGGGCTGGGGTAGTCTTGAGAATTCTGTTTCTCTTCCAGCCTGGAGCAGACACCGATGCCGAACATGTTTGGGAGCGGGCCACTGAAAATGACATTGCAGGAACTGGCCCATGAGGTGGGGAGAGGCGACTCCCGCATTCCTGGTCGGCTGTGGAAGAGGAAGAACGGGTGGCAGACATGTAGCTTCCAGAGTAGTAGAGGGGCCCACTGCTGACCGGCGCCTTGCACATGCCCACCTGTTTTCAGCCAGAGGCTGAGCCGAGACACAAGGACCTGACTCTTCCCAGGGGTGTCGGTGATCCTCTGGGACCCTAAGACTTGGCACACCCAGGCACCCTTTGGGAGCTGGTTCCCACCCGTCCTCACTGAAGACTACTGCTGAGGGCCCTCAAGGCAGATCTAAAGCAGGGAGGGACCCAGGCCTCGGGTACAGGGACCCCCGTTATGCTGACCCCTCTGAAATCCTGCTGATCTGGTTCTTTCCCTTTCAGTTCCCCTTCCCTGCCAATATTATCTTGAGCAACCTGTGGCTATTTGGGCCCCTTGTAAGCAGGTAAAGTTTTATCTTTCCTTCTTTCTCATCCTCCGGCCCAAACCTGCCCCCTACCCAGTCCCCTCTTCTTGGCTTAACAGGGCCTGATTAATCATCCCTTTGCCACCAGAACTACATCTAATTCATACGTAGGATGTCCCTCCTAGTCTTAAAGATCTCTGAGAGCCAGGAAAGTGGGTGATCTTCTAACCCATCCTTTCTCCACATTGGACAGTTCTTCCTAATGCCTGACCTTCTGACCTTAGTGCTTTTGCTTTAGGTATATGGAGAGGAATTACATAACCAACGCGCTGGTCAGGACCACCGTGGCCCTCACCATGTTCAACGCAGGAGTCAAGGTAACATCTCCTGGATCCTCCCCTACACCTTTTCCTCATTGTCCACCCATCTCTCCAACCTTTGGCTTTGTCTCCTGGCCTCTTCTTCCCCCTCTGATTGCAGTTTGAATACTAGGAAGGCCCAGGGCTGAACTATACAGTGGTACCACTTGAGTAATCTTCAAAAACAAATGTTGTAGCTGAGGGCCACAAACTTTCTGAAATTGCTGGCCAGATTTTGTATATGTGTATTTTAGGGGGTGTCTATGGCCCCTCTCAGGTTCCTTGGGTCTGTACCCCTTCAAAAAAAAAACAACCATGATACTGATTTGAAGGGAAGTGATTGGGAGTTTTGGGGAAGGATACTCATTCAACATGTTAAATATTTACCTAGAGTTTTGGTCAGGCGGACTAAAGGTTCTGACTTTTCTACCATCAAGGGTCTTTTAGTTATTCTTCACCATCCTTGGGAAGGTTGATCCTGTAACAGATTTGATGCATGATTAATGTGTTTTACCCTCATGCTATCCCGAGTCAAAAGAGAGAAATTCATCTGCCACTTAAAGTCTATAAAACATTTGTGATGTACACAGCGCCTAAAGGCATATACTAGTCATTTCCCCAAATACACTAAATACTGGGTAATCTGAAGGGACCTCGGTTCTATGTGAAATTCACTCATAGAAATAAGCTTTGAGTAAATGATTACTTTGATGGATTTTTCTTTTCCAAGAACTACTTTTTGGCAAATCGGTCTACTTCCAGTTGGGTTGGCCATGAAGGAGTGTGTCTATCTCAAAGAACAAGCCACAGCCACCCTGGGTGGCCTGGGCCTAGGCCTTCCTGCAGTCTTGAGAAAAGTGAGACTGGCCTAGTTACTACCAGTCCCACCAGCACTGTTTTAGGGAGCGTCATGCCCCTAGCTTACTGGGTGGCCTCGTGGAGCTCTGGTCCCCTGAGCCCAGGTTGAGTACCATGAATGGCACTTCAGTGACCTCTCAGCATCACTGACTGGAGTGTCCAGTGTGTCTGCAGGACCTGAGCTGTCTTCACCAGTGTGCCTAGAGTATTCCCTGAAATCTTAATACCATGTCCTTTCATGTGAATGCCATTTTATCCATCCAGAATACTGTCAGATTTGTTACTCCTTTCAGTCTGCTCACAGCCCTCCTGGTACCATTGCCCCAGTTGGCATTCGGGAAACAGAGGCACAAACAAGTTATAATTACGCAAAATCCCATGGCTAATTTGTAACAGCCCAGCTCTCCTGCCCCTACTCTAGTGATTTTTTGCACCACACCAGTTCAAAGAAAGATTCAGAGTCAGGGAGTCTGTTCTCCCATGGCCTCTGAGGAAAAAAATCCACTTAGAGCCCCATTCTCTTTTCCAGTTAGTCTTGGGTTCTTCCTGGGCAGGCAGAGAGCAGAGTCAAAATTTGCAGTTAGATGTGGGAAACCACCATCATCACTGCCTTGGGGGATCATGCACAGCGTGATGGGGGCCTGCAGTGGCTTGGGGCGCCCTGTCCTGAGTGACAGGCTCCCCGGGAAGAGAGCATGTGCGGGAGACCACCCGCGATGCTGCATGGGGCCAGGAAAGCAAGGTCTGCGTGGCCTCAGAGAAAACAGTCTTGGACTGAGCAGCTCTCTGTGACGCGGCCCCTCCATGACCAAGAAGCATGGAGGTCTGGCCTAACGCAGAGACACCTCTCTAGCTCACTTGTCAGGAGTCCCAGGAAGACAAGGGGCCAACGGAAAATGGAGCCCTGTGCCTTTCAATCAAATCTGCCTCCTCTTTCTCTGCTGGTGGTAGTTGGCCTTTCCTGGGCAGGAGGCACATGTGGCTCAGGCCAGGGTTTGTGGTTTTCTCTCCAGGTGAATGTCATCCCCCCAGTGGCCCAGGCCATAGTCAACTGCCGGATTGACCCTGCGCAGACCGTCCAGGAGGTGTGTGACTTCTGTTCCCAGCCACTGGCTCAGTATCGGTGATGTTTGGTGCTCAGGATCTGGGTGTAGCTGCCGTCCCAGGGCTGGCCAGCCACCATTTTTCAACCAACCTTGGTTGGTTTATCCAATAGCATTTGTTCAGCCTTCTCTGGAGGCTTCCAGGAAAGTGGCTAGGATAGGAGATCTCTGGGCCGGGGAAAATTGGAGTCTGATGAATGATAACAATAGTAGCAGACATATCCCGCAGGCTTGCTTGGCACGTGGCACTGTTCTAAGGTATATGCATGCTCATTTAATGCCCATGACCACCCTATGGTCATCCTTATTTAACAGGGAAACTGAGGCACAGATTAAAAAAAGGCAGGTAAGTGACATACCCAAGGTGACGCCTCTAAGGGTCTGGATCCACAACCACCACACCAGACCAGGATCAAAGTGATTTGGGATGAACAAATTCCCAAAGGACCGGTGCAGAGAAGAGACTGTCATTGTCTCTGAGGGTCTAGAAAGTGCTTTCTGACCACTAGAAATAGCACTACCATATAGAAGACATGTGAGCTAAAGGACAAGTAGGACTTAGCTAGAAGCCAGGCATTCAGACTCCGGCTAAAGTAAAGTAAGGCTGAAGAGGAGGACAGCCCGGGCGGAAGTGGCAGGTGGTGAAAATGGAGCGTGGGGCTCAGGATCTTGTGTGCCACGGACAGAGGGAACTGTCAGAGGTCTTCAAACGGGGTCATGATGTCCTCGGATGTGCTTCTGGGGAGACAGTGCCAGCGCCAGTGCAGAGGAGGTGGGCGCAGAGGAAGGGATGGTTGGGAAGCCGTGACAGCCTCTCAGGCAGCGGATGGGGTGGTGGTGATGGGATGGAGAAGGCTGGGTTCAGCAGAATGTCGTGTGTCATGGGTAAGGGGACAGGAAGGTGGGATGGCTCCGAGGGTTTTAACCTGCACTGTGGGCCAGGTGCTGATGCCTTTAACCAAGATGGAGCGTTCAAGAAGTAGAGCACGTTGGGAGAAAAGTATAATGGTTGAGAAGTTTGAGAAGCTTATAAATTATAACTCGGCAATTATAAATACCTTGGGTCTGGAGATAGAATAAACTAGAGATACAGGCTGGAGTGTTACTAACACAAATGAAACCTCTAGAGTCAATAAAAGCCCACAGGAAGGATGTATAAAATTAGAAGTAAAGAGGATCGAGGACAGAGCCTGACAGTGAGTGGCCTTCTGGAAACATCAATTTAAAAATGATTAAAATCCGTGCGTAAATGCAAGCTGTGATGAGTGCTATGACGAAGAGGGACCAGGTGCTAGTGGAGAACATAACAGGGAACCAGACCTCGAGTGGGGTCAGGCAAGGCTTCCCCGGGGAAGTGACACGCACGTGACCTGAAAGATACAGGCTTGAGTCGCCGTCACACAGAATGTTTGGCATCTGCAGGAAAGGCTGGCTTATTTAAACAGCAGGTTGAGCTAAAAAAAAAAAAAAAAAAAAAGTTCAAAAGGCAAATCTGATCCTTCAAAAAATCATCTCAGAGGCAGCCCAACAACTATGGAATGACTAGTACGTACGTTCCAGGATGAAGCAGGCTTAGGGGCAGGTTGTGGTCCCTGAGTCTCTGGTGCAGATCCTTGAGGGTCAGCCACATGTGGACCTCTGCACTACTTTCTCCCTACTTTCTTCACCCTGGAGGGTTTTGTTGTCCTCACACAGGGTGCAAGGCACACCCCTCCCTGCAGGGGTGTGGGGAATGAATGGACGGCCAGCCCGGCGTCACCCAGCATTCGGGGGAAGCTGGGACCGGTGTGAGCCCTGGGCTCTGCTGCTTTTCATCGAGTGCCAACCTTTGTCCTCTCCCTAGAGGATCACGGGGCCAGGAAATCACTGAATTCCCCATTGAACTTCTTTCTACCAGTTTTTTTCCAACCTCATTCCAGCTCCATGCCCTTTCCAAGGGCTGTTTTCCACCAGCTGGGGCTTTCATCTCCCCAGCTTCTGGCACTCTTCCCTCCCCTCTGGTCCCCCACCAGAGTGGCCTTCCTTCCCAGTGTATCTCGTGAAACCCCTGGAATCCCTGGGTGCATCCAGCCCACCTGCCCAGTGAGGAATGGAAAGCCTCCAGCATCTGGAAGCACACAGCACCCTTTTGTTCTGGTCCCTCCCCACCCCATCCCCCCTTTTTCCGTCATCAGGTTCTACCCTCAGACACTGCTGGTCTGAAGGCCAAGGGTGCAGGGCCTTGGGCTGGATCCAACAGGAGCATAAACAGTTCCCAGAACCCTCATCTTCCAACTCTAACTGGGGTCTCCCATGTCGTGGGTGTAGGGACGTCCCCAGCACCTCTGCATGAGGAGCAGTTTTCAGAAATGTCATCAGCTGCCCTGTAGAAGGCTTGTTCCGAGTGGGCCTCGAGGAGTAAAAGTAAAATCACTGGGAGCTGTTGTAGGAAGCCCCCACTTGAAGGAGAGTTGGAGAATATGGTGCCTTGGATGGTAATGAGCTCCTCAAGGGGTGGGTCATGGCCCCCTCTCTGTAGAGTGTGGTACGGAAGATTCCTTCCTTCCTTCATTCACTGCTTCACCAAGTGTTTACCGAGTGGCTGCTGTGAGCTAGACATTCTTCTTTTCTTCTTTTTTTTTCTTCTTTTTTTTTTTCAAGATTTTATTTATTTATTTGGCACACAGAGGTCACAAGTAGGCAGAAAGGCAGGTAGAGAGAGAGGAGGAAGCAGGCTCCCCACGGAGCACTGAGCCTGATGTGGGGCTCGATCCCAGGACCCTGAGATCATGACCTGAGCCGAAGGCAGAGGCTTAACCCACTGAGCCACCGAGGCGCCCCTAGACATTCTTCTAAGCACTTTGGAGAACGGTGCGCACGACAGCCAAGGTTCCTGTCCTGATGGCACTAATGTTCCAGTGGGGAAGGGAAAGCAATACACAAGTGGTCAAGTACATGACCAAGTTGCTTTTTTAAGAGGCAAGTACCAAAAAAAAAAAAAAAAAAAAAAAAGAGGCAAGTACCAAGAAAACCCTAGGATGTTGTGTCACAAAGTGACTGTGGGGTGGGGTAGGAACAGAGAGTCAGTCCTCCAGGGTGACATTTAACCTGGGACGTGATGCAGAAAAGAGACCTGGGAACAACCTCCAGGCAGCGAGGGCACAGGCCTCGAATTTCAACAGAGGTGAAATGCCGTTGATCTGGCTTATAGGTACTTATCCCGTGGAGAATATAAAATACATAAGATAAAAAAGGGAGACGGGTGAGGTGCTCAGGAAGCCACATCTGAGTTCCTCATAAGGAAGACATTCATAACCAAGGTGCTCTAAGGCAGGATGGATGATAACACGTGACGGTGAGCCTTTCGCCAGGAAAGCCTTCAAGTAGCGCCCAACAGCCCGCTTCCCGGGTCGGTGCTCCTGTTACCCTTACGTTAACAAGGGCCTAAGGAGCTCGCCCAAGGTCACACAGCTCGAAGTGGCCCCCATGGCACAAGTTGGGTGTCACTCCTCAGTTTGTGTGCATGCCCGTCTCCCGCTCAGACTGTCTCTTCTCCATGCATTTCATGTCCTTCCTTCAAATTCTGGCTCAGAATCCACACCACCAAGGAATCCATCTTAACGCACCCTGTCCTCTTGGCAGGCACGGCTCTACACCACCTCAGCCCGGGTGTGCTTTGGAAGCAGTAAAGCTTCATCCTTGTGAAGTCAGAGACCAGGTTCAGATAACCCAGCCCAGCGACACTATCATCCTGGACAAGTTCATGAGCCAAGGCCCACTCTTTTTATTGGTTCATATCTTTTCAAGTTCTTGAATCCAACATCCCTTGCATGCCTTTTACGTTCTTGGTCCTGAAAACACAGAAATGAGGTGGCCACTCCTCTTTCATCAGGACCTGGCCTAAGAGCTAGTGGGGAATCGGAGCTCCTGTGGCTTCTCGCGGAGGTGGGGGGTCCCATCTGTGTGCCCTCTTCACTTTCCAGGGGCAGGAATGTTCAGGTAATTTGGGACAGAGATCAGCAGGCATAGTCCCAACCTACCTTATAGGGGATGACTGGGAGCCTCCCTGTTGGTTGAAGGCACATCAGGCCTGTGTACTAATTCACATACTAGAGGATTTAGGACAGAAGTGCTAGCATCCAAAAAAAGCTCTGATAAGTGAGCTTTTAAAAAGCTCCAGACTAATCCAACAGCAGGGAGTTTGGTTTAGCCCAATGGTGGTTTCTAAACCAGAAATAGGACCCTCATTCCTTTCCAGACTCAGCTGCTAACATGATTCTAAGGAACAGTGCCATAAAAAGAGGTACTCTTGAGATAATGCCCTCAATGCAGGGGGTCCTCCCTAAGCCAGCCTCCCGGTCCATTCTGCCATGTCTCCCTGTGACCAGATCCTCAGGGTCTGGTCTACGTCCTGCCTGGGACCAGGACTGGTGCTGGATTCAGCTCTAGTTGTTTCAGACTAAATTTTCTAGGAGCTTCCTCAGGCTCCTTCCTGAGGAAAGGAGGCAGAGAGAAAACTTGAATACCAGTCCCCCAACTCCTGACTTTTTGTCTGTATTGAGCTCATCTTCCTGGCTCCTGTGCAGTTGGTTACAAACAGGAAGCAGGGATGCCCAGAGAGGAGGAAGAAAAGTGTATGACCCTTTCCTCAACTGTCTGAGGTTCCCGGGTTGAAGTGAGGTCATCACATCTGTCACCCTGCCTCAAGATGGTCGTGTTCCCCTTTCTGCTGTGTCTTTTGCATTCCACCTGGCCCATGACTCAGCCCAACAGGAAGGACATACAATTTCCTAATTTTCTAATTCCCTCGTGGCTGTGAGGCAAACCCCCTGAACATTTAACCTCAGTCCACCTTGCTGTAGATTACTTGCCGGGAAGACTCACCTCTTCCATCTCCTGCAGCCGGTCCGCTGGAATTGACGGCCCAGTGCAGAAATGGGCTCCCCCGGGCGCTCCAGGGCTCTGCCTCACTGCAGAGAGATCAGAGCTATTGCAGCTCATGTGGTACTTGGTGAGCAGCTAGTACAAACTCAGACTCCCTCTCCTTGCTCCCTCAAGGTTCTGGACCTCATCAAGAACATTGTGGCTGACGACCGGGTCCAGTTCCACGTGTTGACTGCCTTTGACCCCCTTCCCGTCAGCCCCTCTGATTCTCAGGCCTTGGGCTACCAGCTGCTCCGCCAGACAGTACAGTCCATCTTCCCGGAAGTCAGCACTGTTGTCCCAGGTAATGACTTCATCAGCTGTGGCTGGAGGGAGGTGGGGGCTGAAGTGTTTTCCTCTCTAATGTCTCCTGCCCCACCTCCACCCCAGCTGTGCAGCCTGGAAACATCTGGCTGCTTCCCCTCGTGATGAGATTGGAACTGTATTTTCCCCTCGGAGTGGAAGTCAGAAAGCAAACAGGAAAAGAGCAGAAACAATAAATTAGGTCAGTCGTGCCTGGGTCCTAGCTTACCCTCTCTGGCATGGAGGACAGCATCAGCCCAGCCCAGAACCCCCCCACCCACCACACACACACACACACACACACACATACACACACACTCCTCTGGAGGAGCCACAAAAGGGGCCAAGTTTCTCTGAGGCTGGTTCTGGCCCATCCTAGGATAACAGCTCAGCATCAGAGCTCAGAAATGCCTCCCTGCCTATACCATTGGCAGGAACCCGCTTCTGCTCTCCCAGCCCAGACCAATCCCAGCAGCAGTGGCTCTGTGCCCCTTCCCTAGTTGTCCAGCCTGCCTTCCAAACCTAGGCTGGGGAGCTAGTGGCTCCCCAGTTTGAGCAGAAGAGGATTCCCTAGGGAACTCATTAAAGTGAGTCCAGGTAATCTGGACCCACTCCCAAAGACTCAGGCTAACCAGATCTTGGCAGGACCCTGGAAGCTGCCTTTTTAACAAATCCCCTCAGAGCATTCTGGGACCAGGGGACGGCTGCCCACAGTTTGAGGATCTCCAGTCCATGATGTGGGGAGGGGATGCTCTAATGCTAAGACCAGGTTTTTGAAAATCTAGGTTTAATCATGGGTTCCCTCATTTGCTTTTTTTTTTTTTTTAAGATTTTGTTAATTTATTTGAGAGAGAGTGAGAGCAAAAGCAGGTGGTGGGGGCAGGGAAAGGGACAAGCAGACAGTGTACTGAGCTCGGAGCCTGACCTTGGACTCGATCCCAGGACCCTGAGATCATGACCTGAGTCACAAGTAAGAGTCAAGAGTTGGACACTTAACAACTGAGCCACCCAGATGCCCCAGATCCCTCATTTTCGAAGCACACACTTCAGACCCGCCTCTGTGCTGGGCACGGGCCCCTTAAGGAGCACATGGTGAAGTTCTATATCCTCAGGTGTGAAAAGGGCAGCCTTGGTTTTTAATCGACTTAAATCTGGCTCTAAGCCCCCCTACTCAGGCAATTCAACCACAGGAACTGCTAGGGTCTTGGGGTACCCCTACCACCACCCTCATTTTGAATCCAACCCTTGAGGTCTTAGGAAGCAACATGGCATGGGAGTCCCTGGGCCAGTGGTCTTCGGTCCTGGATGGTTAACTTAGACATCCATGGCCTAGCTAGAAAGTCACTGCAGGTTGAAGATTTCCATTGATTTTCTGGCCTGTTCGGGGAGTGGGATCTTTGACTCTGGACCTAAGACCCCACCTCCCTGAGCATACCAGACAGCCATCCCTTCTGAGATCGGCCACCTCTTCCAACTCCTTCCACAGAGCAAGGGCTAGGTCTCCATTATCCTGGCCCTCTTGGTCCCAATTCTTCTTTCTTGGCCTTCAAAGGCTCCCTGAACTACCGTCTCCCTTCTGGGGCGCCCACCATAATCCCATTAAAGGGTAGGCCTTTACAGAATAAAGATAGGCAGACATCGGCTGGTAGAAATCCCCAAAGCAAGGAGTTTGAAGGGCCTAGTTACCCATTTGAAACCAGAAATGGAAAATGGAACAAAGCACAATTAACATCTCAGATCATCCCACCATTCTTTAATTGGTGCTTCGGCGGGGGTGGGGGTGGCGGTTGGTTCTCAGAGACCACGCCCAGGGGGGACAGGTCCCAGCCCTAGCCGGAGTGTGGGCTGAGCTGCCTCTGTCTTCAAGAGATGAACACACTGGAGACCATCCTGGGACTTTCCTAACCTGAAGTTTGACTCTTGCAAGACAAAGTCATCCTTCAGAGGGTGAAAATAACAGGAAATTATGTTCTGCTTAAAGAGGACTGCACTTGAGAGCAGGAAAGCTCTCTGGAGGGTGTTTATTTTGGAGCTAGGGCCGTATAAAGAGAGCTGAGGCAATAAAGAACGGATACCTAGATTTCTGGAGAGCTCAATTTCTGAAATAGCCCAGCTAAGGGTATAAAGTGAAGGTATTGGCCTCCCTGGTCATCGTGGAGAGAGGACACTTCGGTCTGGATCATTCGAGGGATAGCTCACGCATGTCCTGGGGACGAGAGTCCATGCTTCTGGCTGAAAGAGCGTTTTAGTAAGGTTTTGAGAATGGGTAGCCTAAAGGACAAAAATTCACAGCTGCAAGCTCCCTGGGGGGCCCTCGTGATCTTATTGACCCAGAGGTCCTAGCTTCCCAGTCAGCCCACCTCCCCCATCTGCTGTGGCTTGGCGCTTCCCATAAAGCTCCATTCTTGATTTTCTCCATGTAGGCATTTGTATTGGCAACACAGACAGCAGACACTACGCAGACCTCGCCGCTGGCATCTACCGGTTCAACCCCCTCTACCTGACTCCTCAGAGCTTCCGTAGGTGAGTGAGGGAGATGGCTTTGAACAGCAAGGGCCAAAGAGGAGATACATCTGACCTACCCCAACCGCCTTCTCCTGCCGGTGCACAGGATGGGGGAAAGCCAGGCTTTGCGCAAACTAAAATGAAGACATCATTGAGCCCAACTGGCCAACTTTCCTTATTTGTCAGAGTCTTGCCACTCCCCAGAATGTATGGGATTCGGCCACTGTTTTTCTGGGGTGGAGCTAATCAGGTGATTGGAGAGGACCTGGTAGAAGTAGGACCCTTGGGTGTGACTCCCCCCACTTCCTTCCTCCCTTTGGAGGAGTACTCACCCTCTGGACTTCATTTTCTCCCCAAGAAGGGAGACTCCAGATGTCTCAATGACCACTCAGTGATATCCAGACCTGTATGTGGTCAGAGATGGATACGTGCTTTGAATTCTCAGAAGAAAACACACTATAGGAATCTAAGACATGATCACCAATGTTAACTACTTTGTGGGTGGCTTCTTCAGCAAATTTTTAGTCCTGGGTGGGGGGTAGGGCGGTCGGGGGGGTGGTGAATTCCATTTACCTTTCTGTTCCTTATCATACCCAGTTTGATTTCCCCACCATAAGTCAGAGGCCAATAGAATGATAACATTTGAATATGAGCATAAGAACAGGTTTGTGGGTTTTGTTTGTTAACTGGGAGAGGAGGTTGCTACTCTCTATTACATTTATCTTTGAGGTTACATGTGTGGCTTGGTTGTGCGTTGCGCTGTGGGAAGGCAGGTCATGAGCACGAGATCTGATGGGTAGTTCCCAGGTGAAGTGGAGGCCCCACAGGGACCCTGGGCAGTCGCCCTCCCTCTCCTTTTGGAGATGGAGTAATGTGGGGGCCAGGAGACTCTGGCTTAAGAGAAAGAGAATTCAGAAAATAATTTCCCCTCAGGGGAGAAATTATCGTATAGATTCCCAAGCAGGAAACAACTCTGAACTCCCTGGGATTTTATTTTTATTATATTCCCTATACCGTTCTCTGCCGTGGGGCTGGACCCTGGAGAGATGATCTTGTGTCTCATAAAACCTCACTTCTTACCCCTGGAGGGTCAAAGGCTGGTGGCTTCAGGGGACGTGGGGGGTGGGGTGCTCTGTAATACACATTCCAGCAGTTGGCTCTCTCCTCTCTTCCCCAAACTTGTCACTCAGCATCCACGGAATCAATGAGAAAATCTCAGTCCAGGCCTATGAGACCCAGGTGAAATTCCTCTTTGAGTTCATCCAGAATGCTGATGCAGACCAGGAGCCAGCACCCCACCAGCACGAACTGTGAGGTCGAGGAGCCAGCTGGATTTGGGGTGCCTGACCTCAGCCGTGACTAACCCAAGGGGGAAGCTAATGTTGATGAAACTTTGGGTCAAAACCACTTGGTGATCCATCACCCACCCACCTTACTCACTCCAAAGTCACCAAAGAACAAGGCCAAGGGGTAGGGATGGGCAGGCAGGAGCCTGACTTCTTCCTTCCTCCAGACATCTGCATCCCTCGGCTGAACCAGCATTTACTGCCTTCATGCCCCAATCTTACAAGTTACCAGGCTTGCTGGTCTCATGCTGGTTATTTAACTGCTCCTTGTTAAGGCCTGACTCGACAGATGCAGATTTGGAAAGCCTCAGCCAGGTTTTATCTTCTAGAAGTGTTTAATTTAGGGCACACTCTCCAGGCTGCCTTCTCCATCACTGATATGTTTCTTTGTGCTGCAACTGCCTTTCTTGTCCTCCCCCTTGCCTTGGATTTTTCAGCTGGCCCTTCATCTTTCCTCTCCTGCCCCTGCATCCCCCCCGGTTGCTGCTACATCTGGAGCAGAACTTAGTCAGACTGTAAGACCACTGTGATTACCACAACAGCTGGTCAAATAAAGTGAGCAATGCCGCATCAAGTGGTCACTGAGAGGTGAAACTGAGGCAGGGGGCTTTGCAGGAACCCCAGAACTTCCTGGTTCTGGAGGCTGGAGAATAAAGCCTCTGTCCTTGGGATCCTCCCAAGGGCTTCCTGGGCTTTGCTCCCTCCCCTGTTCTGTTCCTGCCCACCTGCTGCTGCTGTCCCACCCCGGAGGCACTAATCTGTGGAAACATTTCGCTGGCACATCCTATGGGCTGAGCTCCCAAGAAAAGGGCACTCCCGATCCCGCCTTGCTGTGAGGCCCAGGACCAGCAGGGCTCTGGCCCTGGCATCAGGGCCTGGTTCTGACCTCTCAGAGGAAAGTTGGGGGTATGGTATGGGGGAGCAAGGAGGAGCCTGACTTGAGGGGCTCTACCCCATGGGGTGGGCCTGGAAGGGGCAAGCTACGCTCCCTTAGGGCACAGCAGCGCTCCTTTTTCTCTGGAATGCAACCCTGAGCGGATTTGAATCTGCTTAGTAGCCACCAGGTAGGGGCACTGGAAGGCAGCCTTTCTTGGCTCAAGGCTGGGAGCTGAGCTTTGTGAGTCACAAGGGAGCTGGGGTCAGAGAAGGAGACAGAGGAGCTGGGACTTGAGAGACTCATTCTTTTTCCTTCACCAAAGACACTTCATGCCTTTCTGGGGTTTGACAGCAAAAGGCTCCTTTTTCCACCTCACAACCCCTATACCCCCAATTCACCTTACCTCCCTCCATGCCCTTGGCCACACGCTCTTCCTTGGAGCTTAGGCTTCATGGAAAGAGTTAGAAACACAGTGTGGGGAGTATTTGAGCTTTTTTGCTCCTCCCCCTAAGATTCACATTCCTTCCCTCACCCTCCTTTTTTTGGCCAATTCAGAACTTAGTCAGCCTTTGTTAGAGGGAGAGCTGAAGGACAGACACAATCCTTCACCTTCCTCCGGAGCTGTTCAAAGTGCTTTCGTACACCTGATTTCATCGGAGCCACGCAAGAGCTCCATGAGGAAAGTATTACCAGCCCTCTGAACAGAGGAGGAATTGGTTCTCAAAGGGGTTACACACCCAGCTGGGGGCAGATCCAAACCCATGTCACCTGGCCCCAAGTGCACCATTGTTCCATGGCCCCAGTCACAAATGGAGTCGACTTCCCATCCATCATCGTACTGCATTCTCACAGCAGCTCCAAGGAAGAAACTAGAAAACTGTTCCTGTTTTCTAGATGAGGCAGTTTAAACCCAGAGATTAAGTAATTTCCCCAAGGTCATGTAGGTGTTCCAGGCAAAGTCTCTTGGAGCCCAAAGCCTGTGCTAAGAGTACGGAAGAGGGAGAAAGCTGGGACTCGGAGAGGTCATCTGCCCAAGATCCCACAGCTCTTAAGGGGCAGCCCTGGAATTCCAGTGCCAGGCAAAAAGCCCAAGTCCAGCGCTTTTGCAGTCGTACTCCACCACCTGCCCTCAGACCCTGTGGTGTGTAGCTCATTCTTACCCGTCCAAGGAGATCTCAAGGACAAAGGCTGTTTTACCATTGGCTTTGGTTCATAGCTCAAGCTCTCGCTGTTCCCCTGGCTGACCTCTCTCTATTCACACCTCTCCCTCAGCCAACATTTCTTAACACCCCCACCCCAACTTCTGGGTTCAGTTTTTTTCCCTTGTCTGAGTTTGGGGACAGCTGGGTCTCTAATAATCCATGGGATAACTGGGAGAACAGGGACCTTGTCCCCGCTGGGTGTCACTGCTCTCTTGTAGTGCCAGAAGGGATAGTCTAGTTCCAGACCCCGCAGTGGGAAGGAAGGCCCTCGACAGGGAACTGCTCCAAAGCCCAGTTCTAAGAATGCAGACCTTTCAGCCCTGTGGCCTGTGAAGGCTTCTGGAATGAGTGGCCGAGAGTGCTGGCCAGACCAGGACAACATGAGCTCTAAGACCCTGGGCAGGAAGAGGCAATGAATCTGGAACTTTCCTCCACCCGTGCCTGCATCCATCTACCACTGCACAAATCCACCTTGGAAAAGCTCCTGCAGTAATCGAAGGTGTACTCTACATCCCCATCAAGGACTTGGCTCAAGCTTCTTACTCACACCCCACTCCCTGAGGTTGGAAGGAAGACAAAACAGTCACACGCAAAGACGTGGGGAAAGGAAAGGAATAAAGTGGGGCTAGAGTCCCTGGAGGTTGAAGCCGGGTTGCTAAAAACTTGGCCATTCTGGACCCAATATTCTTCTCCCCCAGAGGAGATAGTAGAAAGACACAAAGTCTGCACTCATTCATTTTTTGAAAAATGTACATAATTCTATAAAAATGAAACTGTTTGCCATTTTACTGTTCAGTGTCCATGTAGCTGTCAATAAAAAGGGTAAGTAGCATGCTTCATGTAGGTTACATCCAAACTTACAAATAATTATAATTATTACATAATAAATTACAAACTTACAAATAAAGTGTTTAATACCAAAAAGTATTCCTCAGCCACCATGGGCAATGCTGTAAACACCGCACTAGCTCATGACCACATCCAGAACCAGAAACTGGAACTCAGAGGGGAGCCGGAAAATGGACACTCAGCACTCCTGAGAAAGAACAGGTCAGACAGGACTCCGTTGCAGTCATGCTATCTGAGGAGAAGGATTTGACAAGTTAATTTTCTTTTCTCTGAGCTAAGCACTTGGGCAGCTCAGTTCCTCCCTGTGCTCCAAAGCCACGGGCATCTCTAAAGTCCACAGGGACAAGAGCTACACATCTTCAAGGTGTTCACATGTCATTTGTTTTCTAACAACATAGAGCAAGCTCTGTCGGGATGTATTTTTCTGGGGCCGGAACTGTGTTCATCTTGGAAATATGTGGGTCAGGGACAGATTGCTCTGCATGCACTGAACCCCAAGTGACAGAAACATCTTTGGGTTTTATTTATTTATTTATTTGAGAGAAAGAGAGCACAAGTGGGAGGGGCAGGGGGAGAGAGAATCTCAGGCAGACCCCAAGCCAAGCATGGAGCGGGAGGCAGGGCTCCATCTCACCACCCTGAGATAAGGACCTGAGCCAAAACCAGGAGTCATGCTCTCAATGGACTGCTCAGCCTAGGTGCCCTGGTTTTTGTTTTGTTTTGTTTTGTTTTTAAGATGTCATTTTTAAATAATCTCTACACCCAACGTGGGGCTTGAACTCACAACCAACCTCAAGATCAAGAGTAGTGTGCTCTGTCGGCTGAGCCAGCCAGGCGCCCCACCCCTGGTTTTTTAATAGATTTCATTATCTGGTTGTTTCCTCCAAAAGTGAAATGTAAGGGCGCCTGGCTGGCTCAGTCGTTAAACGGCTGCCTTCAGCTCAAGTTACGGTCCCAAGATCCTGGGATCAAGCCCAGCATCAGGCTCCCTGCTTAGCAGGAAGCCTGCTTCTCCCTCTCCTACTCCCCTTGCTTGAGTTCCCTCTCTCACTGTCTCTGTCTCATCAAATAAATAATAAAATCTTTTTTAAAAAGCGAAACATAGAGTTACCATACGAGCCAGCAATTCCGCTCCTCATGTGTACCTGAAAGAACTGAAAAGAAGTTCTCAAACAAAACTTTCTATGCAATAGCTCATAGCATCACTGTTCCTAACATCCGAAAGGTAGAAACAACCCAGATATCCCTTAACAAATGAATGGGATAAACACAATATGTTATATCCATACTATGAACTGTTTTTCAGCCATAAAAAGGAGTGAAATACTGACACACACTACGACATGGAGAAAGCTTGTAAACCTCATGCTGAATAAAGAAGCCAGGTGCAAAAGGCCATCTATAGCATGGTTTCCATTTATATGAAATGTCCACAATAGGGAAATCCACAGAGACAAAAAGCAGGCTAGTAGAGCTGGGGGAGAGGGGAGTAAATGCTTAATGGGTAAAAGGTTTCCTCCTGGGGTGATACAAATGTCCTGGAACTAAGTAAAGCTGGTGGTTGCACAACATTGTGAGTGTACCAGATGCCAATGGATTGTATGCTATAAAATGGCTCATTTTTATGTCTGAATTTTACCTCAATTAAAAAAAAATTCTTTTTGAGGTATTTAGAAGGTGGAGTCAATGGTTGGCATTTGGTGATTGATGGGTAGTAGGGAGGTAGGGTAGAAGAAGACATCAAGAATGACTCCCAGGTGGCAGACATAAGCAAATGGGAGGTGACTTCATTTACTGAAGAAGGAGCAGATACCCAGGAAGTGACAAGCTGCATTTTGGATATCATGAGCTGAAAGTGCTGAGACATCCGAGCCGGAAGCTCAGAAGAAAAGTCTAAGATAAAGGTATCTGGGAGTCGTTAACTTAACACCATAAAATGACACTATGAGAATGAATGAGACTCACTATCTGAGGGTCTGAGGAAGGAGAACTCAATTTGTAAGTTTAAATTAAAATGTCAAAAGATGGGCACGTGGGTGGCTCAGTGGGTTAAAGCCTCTGCCTCCAGCTCAGGTCATGATTCCAGGGTCCTGGGATTGAGTCCCGCATTGGGAACCTCTGCTCAGCAGGGAGCCTACTTCCTCTCTCTCTGCCTGCCTCTCTGCCTATTTGTGATCTCTGTCAAATAAATAAATAAAATCTTTAAAATGTCAAAAGACATATTTGGTAAGGGACTGCTATCCAAAACATAACCAAAAAACTCTTAGAACAAAAATAAATAAATAAATAAACAACCTGAATAAAAATTGAGCCAAAGACTTTAACAGACTAGAGAGGAGGGGGGTGGAGAGATGATGGGATAACTGGGTGGTGGAAGTTGAGGACACGTGATGTTATATAAGTTATATATATGTGTGTGTGTGTGTATATATACGTGTGTGTGTGTGTGTGTGTGTGTGTATATATATATATATATATATAATGTTATATAAGATGGATGGATCACTGACCTCTACCTCTGGAACCAATAATAAATAATAGTTAATTGAGTTTAAGTAAAAAATGTTTAAAACAAAAGACTTGGGGTGCCTGGGTGGCTCAGTCGGTTAAGCATCTGCCTTTGGCTCAGATCATGATCCTGGGGTCCTGGGATCAAGCCCCTCATTGGGCTCCCTGCTCATTGGGGAGCCTGCCTCTCCCTCTCCCTCTGCCTGCTGTTCCCCCTGCTTGTGCTCTCTGTCTCTGTCAAATAAATCTTTAAAAATAAAGAAATAAAAAGACCTTCACAGACACCTCATCAAAGGAGATGGCAAATAAAGCGTATGAAAAGACGCTCCATATTACACATCATCAGGAAAACACTAATTGAAACAATGAGATTAACACCACATGCCTATTATAATGGCCAAAATCCAGAACACTGACATCACCAAATGCTGGTGAGGATATGGAGCAACAGAAACTCTCATTGTTGGGGAGAATACAGAACAGCACGGCAGCTCTGGAAAGCAGTTTGGCGGTTTCTCACAAAACCCTTACCGTAAGATCCACCAATCGCACTCCCTGGTATTTATTTAACCGAAAGAGCTGAAGACGTTTATCTACACAAAGACCTGGTTCGCAATTGCCAGAACTTGGAAGCAAAGATGTCCTGCAGTAGGTGAATGGATAAACTGGGGTCCATCCACACGATGGAACAGTATTCAGCAGTAAACAGAAATGAGCTATCAAGCCATGAAAAGACATGGAGAAAGCTTAAATCTGTATTAAGTGAAAGAAGCCAGTCTGAAAAGGCTACACTATGTTTCCAACTATAGGACATTTGGGAAAAGACAAAACTGTGCAGACAGGAAGATAATCCGATCAGTGGTCATGGGGAGGGGGTGTTATGAATAGGCAGAGCACAGAGGATAAGGCAGTGAAAATACTGTGTTATGACACTTTAATGATAAACATGCCATTATACCTTTGTCCAAACCTATAGAATGTACAGCACCAAGAGGGAACCTTAAGGTAAACAATGGACTTTGGGGGATTACAATATGTCAATGTTGGCTCATCCTTGGTAGGAAATGTACCACTCTGGTGAGTGATATTGATAAGGGGAGCTATGTGTTTATCGGGGCAGGAGGTATATGGGAAGTCTCTGTGCCTTTGTCTGTTACTGTAAACCCAAAGCTACTCTTCTAAAAAAAATTGTCTTTAAAAAAGAATAGAGGGACGCCTGGGTGGCTCAGTGGGTTGAGCCGCTGCCTTCGGCTCGGGTCATGATCGCGAGTCCCGCATCGGGCTCTCTGCTCGGCAGGGAGCCTGCTTCTCCCCTCCCCATTCTGTCTGCCTCTCTGCCTACTTGTGTGATCTCTGTCTGTCAAATAAATAAATAAAACCTTAAAAAAAAAAAAAAGAATGTGTCAGCCAACAGCAGAGAAATTTTTAAATATAAGGCATTAAAAATTAGTATAAATTTAAAAATATGAAGTACTATGCTCAAAGACCTTGCAATCTGCTTGGGAAAACAAAACCAGCATGTCAGACAAAAGGTCCATGTAAAATAAGTCTCAATCTGTGTAACTGATATCATCACAAACCACACTGTCTTTTCCCTCTGCACCCCAACACGTGTCTAGCTACATACTGAAAAACCTGCTCCCCCCAAAATGCCACATTCTCCCTGTCCTGCCATTTCACTGTTTACTCCAACTAGAGTGCTTTTCTCTACTCCCCATTCTTTTGGGCATGGACTTAGGAATGGCTGGGGACATGGTAATTCTAGGCTTAACTTTTTGAGGAAACAATGAAATGTTTCTACAGTGGTTGCACCCTTTTACATTCTCACCAGCAAATGTACAAGGGTTTCAATTTCTCTACATCCTGGCCAACCTAGGGTTTGCCTTTTTTTTTAATGGCCAACCTAGTGAGTGTGATGTGGTATGGCATTGTTGTTTGGTTTTGCGTTTCCCTAATGACTAACCTAAATAACTTTTCAATATATCTACCTTTCTCCGAGTCATGGTCTTGTTTGGGACCTGTTGTGTTGCAACAGCCCACTTCATAGTGTAATTTATTAGGATTAAGTGAGTTAATAGATAAATCCACACAGGGTGTTTCAGCTGAAGCATCTCCATGACTTTGAAGGCTTCTAGAGCCTTCCCAGACAAAGTTCAGTGTTTCCTCCTACAACAAAGGTCTATTTCTGTTACAGCTTCCTGGGAGGTTCTAATATGCAGTCATGGTTGAAAACCACCAGATTGGGGCACCTGGGTGGCTCAGTGGGTTAAAGCCTCTGCCTTTGGCTCAGGTCATGGTCCCAGAGTCCTGGAATCGAGTCCCACATCGGGCTCTCTGCTCAGCAGGGAGCCTGCTTCCTCCTCAGTCTCTCTCTCTGCCTGCCTCTCTGCCTACTTGTGATCTCTATCTGTCAAATAAATAAATAAAATCTAAAAAAAAAAGAAAAAGAAAGAAAACCACCAGATTGAGGCCCCATTCTCCAAATTGGTCAGATCATGGGAATCATCTGGGGCACCAATTAAAAGAGTGGATTTCCTGCCCTGGCACCAGATTCTGGAAACGCAAATTCCAGAAGACAGGCCTGGAAATCCATATTTTAAAAGAAGTGCTCACAGGTGATTCCAAGGACCAGGCCGATTTAGGAAACCCTGGGCTATTGGATAATTAGAGAACAGAAAACACGAGGGCAGTTCAAAATGATAATCTGATTTGCAAATTAGGATCCTCTTGCCTTGTGGCTCTGGAAAGATAAAGATTACCCGTATCTGGTTGCTAGCTCCCAACGGGCACCCAGGTGCTGAAGACTGTCGGTCTTTAACCCTTCCCAGTTAGGAGTACCCGCACAGTCTGCATCTGCGAAGGCTAGACTTCGGTGTGCGTCCCAGAGAGAGTCCAACCTGCCCCTTCCATATGCCTCGTCCTTGATGGTTCCTCTTCCTCTTTGGTGGAATCAAAATATTCCTACCATGTGCAGGAAGTGTTCCCGATGCTCTGTTATCACCAACCATCACAGCATCTCTGCGAAAGGGAGTAGTGTTTCCATTTTACAGATACTGCTGAGAGACATAAAGGAGCTTACCCAAGGTCACACGCCTGATATGTGGCTGAGCATGGAGAGTTACACTTCACCAGACAATTTGACTTGCCGCTGGGGCTTTCCAGCAATAGCCAGTGATTTCAGAACTGCAGCTCGGAAATACCTGGAACCTTCCTGTCCACAGGAATCCAGAAAGCGTATCCAGGGGACTTGGGGAAAGGGGAGCTCAGTTATAGGGAAGCAAAGGCAGTGGTGAGAGCAACCAGCCCTGAGCACAGATGGCCACACTTCCCTCTTCCACCCCCATCACTACATCCTCCTCCAACTGAATGAAGCCGGAAGGGGATATCACCTCAGCTCTGGGCAGCAGGAAAGAAGTTGACCTCTGGTAGGGAGATAGCAGGGGAGGGGTTATGGCAAGGGTCAAAATGGGAGGGGGCATCCCTTCCCGAGCAGGAACAAAAGACAGAAATGTTTCCAGCCATGTCAGGGCTAGTCTTGTGACTATGCCACACTCGTTAGGGGATCCAGGATGTACAGGGCTCTGGAATTTTATGATGTTTCAGGATGAGTATCCAGGTAGTCCATGGAGAAGCCATTGGTAGACCAGCTGTCCCTAAAGGAAGGCCACAAGACATGGAGGACCTCAGGGTTGAGGCTGGATGAACCCCATATTAGGAAAAGTGCCAAGCAAGACTGAAGCAGGCTGCCCCACAGAGATGCTTCCTTCACAGGCTCCTCCAAAGGCCCCTGTCAGTGAGCAACACCTCCCTCTCCCCCTAAGTCCTTCACCCCCACCAAAAATCTCATATTCTGAGTGAAAATACTGTGGTTGTGATATGAACGCCATTTCATGACACAACATCTAGCTCCTCTCCCACCAGTCTTCTACCCCACATTCATCCTATATAGAAAATTCTGAAGCCACCACTAACCTCACTGTCTTCTAGGAACCTGGGCGCTGTGAGTGTGTTAGAGGGTTGCAAGAGAGAATTCCCTCTCCTGTAAAGACTTCTGAGCTGATCTGGTATCTGCTTTGGCTGAAGGAAGAAAGGAGAGGACACTGGAGAGAAAGACAGTGAGAGAAGTGCTGGAGAATGCCACAGGCCTTGGGAAAGACATCCTGGAAAAGGGACTGGCAGTGACGTAATTATCTTTCATCTTTAGGATAGACATTACAGGCCATGAGGAAATCAGGCCCAGATCTGAAAAAAAGGAGTTCCCCCTGGGGAGGTAGGAAGGAGACCTGGCAATGGAAGTCTCCAGGAAGCTCCTTCAGAGAGGGAAGTGTGTCTAAGTGGAGGTGAGCTCCCTAAGCTGTCAAGCTTTAGGAGTGGGCATGTCCTGAGGCAGTAGGAGGCCCATGAGAACTTCGAAGGTTCTTGTCTGCTGTGATGCTTACCGTCTCCTTGGGGGTCTCTGAGCATCCACCCCCAACTGGGTCCCTCGTTCTGAAGCATCTGGCTGGCTGGCTTGCTACCTGCTGCTAGTTCCTGTCTTTTCATCTGTGACCTCCGCTCCCTACATCCGTGCTTCTCTCTTCACAGATTGTAGCTATTTCTGCTCTTCTAGTAGGGAAGGGCTGGGTGTCTTCCCCTTCCCAAGGTCACAGCTGGCTGGGCTGGAAGGAAATCTGCTCCCTCCAGCCCCTCTGGAGGTCTGACCCTAGGGATCAACACAACACAGGACAAACTACCTGGATGAGTCTTAGCTTCTCCCATCCATTACTCATGCAGTGTATTTTCTGAGTCCTACTAAGGGCCAGGAACCGAGAATACACTAGTGATCAAAATGGACCCAGAGCTCACAGTCTTGTCCCAGGGGTCCTGAGGCTGGAAAACCCCAAAACCAAAGTCTTCTGTATTTATGTACGCATAGAAATACTTGCAATATCTAAAGCCAACAAATGACTCATATTTGAAATATTTATTTTTTTTATTAAAGACTTTATTTATTTATTTGACAGACAGAGATCGCAAGTAGGCAGAGAGGCCGGGTGGGGGGCGCGGGGGGGGGGGGGTGATGCAGGAAGCAGGTTTCCTGCTGAGCAGAAAGCACAATGCGGGGCTCGATCCCAGGACCCTGAGATCATGACCTGAGCCTAAGGCAGAGGCTTTAACCCACTGAGCCACCCAGGTGCCCCATCATATTTGAAATATTTAAAGAACTCCTACAAAGCAAGAAGACAAAAAGCCAGATACAAAAATGGACCCCCCAGAATGGACAAAATACTTGAACAAATATCCAAATGACAAAAGATACGAAAAGAAGGTACTTCACCTCATTGGTTATCAGGGAAATGTAAATTGAAACCACAATGTGATGCCTCTATATATCCACCTGAATGGCTAAAAAAATTTTTATTAACATATAATGTATTATTTTCTTCGATTCATTCACAGGTCTGTGACTCATCAGTCTTACACAATTCACAGCACTCACCATAGCACATACCCTATCCAATGTCCAACCCCCAGCCACCCTATCCCTCCCCCTCCACACCCCCACCCCCCACCCCCCTGCAACCCTCAGTTTGTTTCCCGAGATTAAGAGTGTCCTATGGGTTGTCTCCCTCCCTGGTCCCATCTTGTTTCATTTTTTCCCCTTCCTGCCCCCCTCTCTAGTTCCTCATATCAGAGAAATCATATGATAATTGTCTTTCTCTGACTTACTTCGCTTAGCATAATACCCTCTAGTTCCATCCACATCATTGCAAATGGCAAGATTTCACTTTTTTTGAAGATTTTACTTATTTATTTGGCACACAGAGATAGTGAGAGAGCACAAGCAGGGGGAGTGGCATGCAGGCAGGCAGAGGGAGAGGGAGAAGCAGGCCCCCCGCTGAGCAAGGAGCCCGATGGGGAGCTCGGTCCCAGGACCCTTGGAATCATGACCCAGGCCAAGGGAAGACACTTAACCTACTGAGCCACCCAGGCGCCCCAAGATTTTATTTTCTGATGGCTGCATACTATTCCATTGTATATAGATACCACATCTTCTTTATCCATTCATCTGTTGATGGACATCTAGGTTCTTTCCATAGTTTGGCTATTGTGGACATTGCTGCTATAAACATTTGGGTACACGTGCCCCTTCGGATCACTACCTTTGTATCTTTAGGGTAAATACCCAGTAATGCGATTGCTGGGTCATAGTTGGCTCTATTTTCAACTTTTTGAGGAACCCCCATACTGTTTTCCAGAGTGGCTGCACCAGCTTGCATTCCCACCAACAGTGTAGGAGGGTTCCCCTTTCTCCACATCCTCGCCAACATCTGTCGTTTCCTGACTTGTTAATTTTAAATGGCTAAAATTTTTTAATCTTTTTAGATTGATAGTACAAAATGTTGCTGAAAATGTGAAGTAACTGGAACTCTAAGACACCGCTGACAGGAGTGTAATTAACATGAGCTGCTCAAAAAAAAATTTTAGGAGCATTTACTGGCACCAAACGTAGGATTACTCCATGACCTAGTAATTCTGTTCCTAGGTATATATCCAACAGAAAGATGAACATAAGTGTACCAAAGGACACAAACAAAAGTGCTACAGCAGCATTATTCATAATAACCCCAAACTGGGAACACCTCAAATGTCTACCAACAGGATAACAGATAGGGGCACCTGGGTGGCTCAGTTGGTTATGATCTGACTGTTGATCTCAGCTTAGGTCTTGAACTCAGATCATGAGTTCAAGCCCCATGTTGGGCTCCATGAGCATAGAGCCTACTTAAAAAAAAAAAAAAAAAAAAAGAAAGAAATACAGAATAACAGTTAAACAAATTGTAGTATGTTCATTAAATGCCATACAGTAAAGCAATGCAAATGAATGAACCGCTGCTACCACAATGTGATCTGCATGTTTCACTAACATAATATTGAGAGAAACCAGACACAAAATGATACCTAATGATACCAGTTCAAAATCAGGCAAAACCATTCTATGGTGTTAGAGGTTACCTTTGGTAAGGAGGGTGAGGTAGTGGCTAGGAGGGGAAATGCGGAGGGCTTCTGGGATGCCAGTAACAATTTAATTCTTGACTTGGGTCACAGTTACATGGGTATGTTCACTGTGTCATAATTTATTGACCTGTACACTTAGGCTTTGTGCATGTTCACACATGTCTGGTGTACTTTGATGAAAAACAACAACAACAACAACAAAACCCACAGGAGAGCGAACTATTTTCAGGTGGGTTAAAAATGGAAGGTAGGGAGGGAATAGGGGGAGATGAAGATTTTACATCCAGATGGCTGAGCTGTGGCACTGATTTAAAGCAGCAGGGGTGCGCCTGGGTGGCTCAGTGGGTTGAAGCCTCTGCCTTCGGCTCAGGTCATGGTCTCAGGGTCCTGGGATCAAGCCCTGCATCGGGCTCTCTGCTTGGCAAGGAGCCTGCTTCCTCCTCTCTCTCTGCCTGCCTCTCTGCCTACTTGTGATCTCTGTCTGTCAAATAAATAAATAAAATCTTAAAAAAAAAACTAAAATAAAATAAAATATTAAAAAAAAAAAAGGAATTGTCTCCAGCCCCTGGACAAAAAGTCTCCAGACACACCAGCCTTCCTTTCCTACCTAATCCTACACCCTCTATTCAAAAACGGATCCTTCTGGCTGGAGCCCACTGTTTCCCCAGTCTAACAGCCACTTCTGTCTCCAGGCAGAGACCCAATGTTTGAAGCCAAAATTGGGGTTCTTTTTTTTTTAAGATTTTACTTATTCATTTATTTATTTATTTAACAGAAAATGGGGGTGGGGGGCGCAGGAGGAGGGGCAGAGAGTCAAGGAGATGCTTGGGAAGCTTCAAGTCGAGCCTGCTTAGGGCTCTATCCCAGGATTCTGGGATCATGACCTGAGCTGAAGGCAGTTGCTTAACCGACTGAGCCACCCAGGTGCCCTCAAAATTGGGGTTCTAAGACACTGCCATTTCCTCTAGAGATCCTTTGAGACTGCAGGCCCTTGATGCAAATGTCCTATCAGCTAAACTGAAATAATCCTAAGTACTAGAGTGGGGGGTAGGGGGCCAGGCGCTCATGATCGTCCCCCGCCCAAAGGAATTACCTACTCTGGGTACATGTGCTTTCATGTGTGTCTGAGAGAGGAAGGGGCAGCCAACAGCTTCAAACCCAGTACTGTTTCTCCTCTCCCCAGGCCCATCTCTATTCCAAACCCCATCCAGGGGTCTGGAATCACGCTAGAATGCCCCCTGAGCCACTTTCCCAGTGGAAGAGGGCAGGAAGGAACCACTGATCACAGGTTCCACTGACAAGAGGGGAAAACCTGGGGGGTGGCAGTTCCTTTCTGGGGTAGGTCACACCCACTACACAAAAACATCCCAAAGAGAGCTGGTACTGAATTTGTGTTGGAGAGGTGGAGATACCCCAGGGAGGAAGTGGCAAAAAGCGAGATGGGAACACCCCTCTTTGATCCCACAAGGTGCGTCAGGGAAAGTTGGATTTCGTTTAGGCCGGGATAGAGACTTCTCTCCCCCGTGCTGCCACCAAGATCAGTGGGTCAGAGGAAGCCAGGCTCCCCCCTCCCCCGCCCCTCCCTCAGGTGGTGCCCGTGGGACCCCCGGCGCGAGTCTGACCTCTTTTCCCTCCTGCCCGCCCATCCCCACCCCTTCCAAAACTAGGACGTTATTAAGGCCGGTTTCGTCAGGGCTGAGCCATTTGCTTAGAGGAAGGCGGGATCCGGAGGCAGCGCGAGGTGCCGAGCCAACAAGAGAAGGGCTGTGTCCAAGAACGAGGTGGGGACGGTTCTCTCCGGGTGCCGAGCGCGGGAAGGAGCACGGGGATGGCTGCTTGAGCCCGCGGGGTCAGAGCTGGCAAGCCCCACACCAACGCTTCCCGGTCCTCCCGGAGGCCACAGGCTGGAGGAAACCAGACGCGCGAGGAAACGCGCACAGGCGCACACGCCTTTAAAGGGCGAGGGGGGCTCCCGGCACGGCGGGGCGGGACGAGGCGGCCCCGGAGGAGGTGGCCGTGCGCCGCGAGCGCCGGCCAGCGGGAACCTCGAGTCGCCGGCCGCCGGGCGAGGGGACCCGCGAGCTCGCGACACCGGCCGCGGGCCCGCAGCTCCCGTCACTCCTCGCACTGCGTTTCCCCGGCGCCCCGCCTCCCGGGCACAAAGCGAAGGAAAAGGGCCGGGCCGAGGCCGAGCCCGCCCCCCTCCCCGGCCTCCGATTGGCTGCTGCCGTTGTCCATCCCGAACCTATTTTTGATGGGGGGGGTGCCACCCAGTCTGCCCCAGATCACGTTTGCCACTAGCAGCCAACCAGTCGGGCCCAAGTCCGCGGGCAAGAAGCGATTGGGGGCGAGTGAGTTCAGCCCCGCGGTCCCCCCGTCCGGGTCCCCCCCCCCTCCCGGGCCCGAGGCGGTATATCCTGCCCTCCCCGGCCACCTACCCCTCGTGGAAGCGGAGCGGCGGCCTCGCTGTAACGCAGAGGCGAAATGTAGCGAGCCGGGTGTCGCGGCTGGACGCTCGCCTTGGCCGGGGGTGCGGGGTGGGGGGGCACGCCGGGGGCCGAGGAGGACTGCCGAGGAGGAGTGATGAGAAGGGGGGGAGCCCTGCACCCCCCGAGACCACGGGTCCCTGCTGCCACTCGCCAGGCGCCCCCCTTCCTCCCAAGCGAGAGGCAGGTCAGTCCTGTGGGGCTGGGGCGGTGGGTGGCGGAGGGCGGGAGCCCTGGCGCGCAGCGCATTTGCTGAGTCTGAATGCGGGAGAGGCGGAGGAGGCCACCCAGTTACTTCTCCCCCTCCCTGGGTTTGCAGATACCGAAACGGGTCTTTTTTGTTCCCTCCTCAGGGCATCCTGGTTCACTTATGCTGCTTTCCTCCGAGGGCCTTAGGCCCGTCCGGAGTGTCTTTAGTGGAAGGAGTGGGGTGAGGGACTGGCTTCTCTTCCGGCGAGCCCCCTCTCAGTTTAGGTGGCCTGGCAGGAAGACGGGAGGAGGAGGGAGGGCCAAGTTCTAGCAGACGCTGCTGGCATAGGGGCATCTCTCCCGCCCTGAGGGCAATTTCTGGATCTCCCGAGAGGGTCTTTGAGAGAACCACAGGACTGTGTTTTAGGAGTTTGGAAAAGGGAATCTGGATGTGTGACTTGAACCCATAGAAAGAGAAAACAATTCCCATGGGTCAGTTACTGGAGTTTGAATCACCCTTTCCCAAACTGGAGTTGACTAATCCTGTGTGTCTGGAATACTTAAGTACTTGTTCATCCTACCTAGGGAAATGCTCTTTAAATTTATTTTTTTTCCTCGCAAGAACTATTTTGGTGAAACGGGATAGAGTGGGATCAGGGCCTGGGGATTCCTTAAACAAGAAAAGTGGGGCCATTCCATCTAGACAGTGGCCTTTGGGAGCAAGTGCATTTTGGCTTATACTGCTTTGTTTTACCTTTTTTTTTTTTTTTTTTTTTTTTTGGTTGCTGCTTTTGTTTTTTGTTTTTGTTTTTTAGAATTCCACTATATCCAACTCTCAGTCACCCCCAGGGAACAGGGCGAACCTAGGGAACCGAAACGTGTGCATAATAACCAATAGTTTTGCCCGCTCCCCCTTCAAACTGAGATAACTCTCTTGTCCTATCTGACAGACCCACAGGGCCCAGAGCAGGGGAGAGAGAAGTAGAGATAGAAGCCTGGATCCCAGTCAGCGTCTGAGCTTTCTGTAACACTGCTGACTCTCAAGGGCAGGAGTGGGTAGGCCTCTGGCTCTTGGCCTTGGTCTAGCAGCCTTGACCCATTGCCCAGGGAGTCCTCCCGGCTTTGTTTTGTTTTCCCCCTCTCGGGGGCTAGGACATTTGGGGGTCTGGAGACTTTCGTTTAGTGATCAGATTCTGCCTATTTATTTGTCTTGCACAGCTGTCTTGTGACTGTAAGTAAGCAATCACTTTCTACAGTGGGGTGTCTGTGCTATGTGGCAGGGAGCTTGTGACTGAATTTATGACTCACCCCACTGGGAGACCACACTTAAATAATCCTGAGTTTTTCATGAGCATTCAAGAAGGGATCTCCCCGAGGACATCCCTGTCCACCCCTGGTGGCTGAGAAGACAACGTCAAGGTCTCCTGCGCCACATCGTCCCAATCCCCAGGCCAGCCTCATCTCGCTGCTGTTGACCAGCGGTGATCCCTACGGGGCAGTGGGCTGCTGGGCAGGAGGACGGCAGGGGTAGCTCCTGCTGGGCCTGCAGAGGTCACAGGGCAGGAGTGGGTAGTTGGAGTTAAAGGAACGAGGAGATCAGCAAACCCTTTATGCCTGCCTTGTGGGAAAGTTGTCTGGGTATGAGCTGTCCTCTGCCAGGTCATAACATTCTCTTTTTTGTCTCCTTCCTTCCCACATCAGGTGTTTCACGCAGACTCCCGTGACTTGAAGGACCAGGGATTTGGGGCGGTACAAGGTCTTCCCAGGGAGGAAGGAAATCTCTGGAGGAAAGGGGAAGGACGGCAGACAGCGCGCCGGGACCATCAGAGCCCAAGGAGCTGTGGGAAGCCAAAGGAGCCCAGCCAGAGGCCTGGGCCGGAGCCGCAGCCCTAGGTGGAGGCTGCCTTCTGGAGTATTCGAACTCAAGCTACTTTTCATGAAAGAAGGGCCACCCTTCTTGACTTGACTTGGCTGGGCTCTTCTACTCTGGATGCCACGAGCTCTGAGGAGCCTGCTGCTCAGAACCAAAGAAGATAAGAGGCCAGATACCTTTTCCCGCAGCAGCGTGCTGTCCGGCTGGAGTCAGGCCTCTGCACCCCTGGTGGCTGGCTGCGGAGTCTGGTAGGGGGTCTCCTGCTTCCCACCAGCTTGCTGCTGCAGTGCTTGATGGGGCTGCCTGTCGCTGGATCCGTTTTTGCAGCACCTGGTAGGAACAGAGAGCCGTGGGAAGAGGCCCCGCGGCGCCCAAGCCTGGGTTCATCCCAAGACTAAGTGCTTTCCCGACTCAGGGAGAGAGAAAGCAAAAAGAAAAAAGAGAGGGAGAGAGAAAGGAAAGGTCCCCCCTCCCCTCCTCCCTTCCCGTCATGTCCTCTAAGCCAGAGCCGAAGGACACCCACCAGCTCAACGGGACTGGCCCTGCTCCCTCACCCTGCTCTTCAGATGGCCCCGGGCGAGAGCCATTGGCAGGGACCTCTGAGTTCCTGGGGCCTGATGGGGCCGGGGTGGAGGTGGTGGTGATTGAGTCCCGGGCCAACGCCAAGGGGGTCCGGGAGGAGGACGCCCTGCTGGAGAACGGGAGCCAGAGCAATGAAAGTGATGATGTCAGCACGGACCGTGGCCCTGCACCGCCCTCCCCACTCAAGGAGACCTCCTTTTCCATCGGGCTGCAAGTGCTGTTCCCCTTCCTCCTGGCAGGCTTTGGGACTGTGGCTGCTGGCATGGTGCTGGACATCGTGCAGGTAGGACCTGGGTAGGGCAGCTTTTGACCATGAGCCCGGGGCTACCTTTTCCTCCTGGGAAACTGACTCCTATAGCTTTCTCTCCACCTCCCTGTGAGAAGCAGCTGCTGCTTCCTAGAACCGTTTCCCTTTGGATCATGTCCTCGATTTCTTCTTGGTCTAGTTACTTTCTACAGAAGCCTCGAGGAAGCCCAGTAGCCCTGAGGAGGTGGTCAGCACAGCATTACTTAACAGAAGCAGAATTTGTTCCGGAGCTCAGGCTTGGAGGAGGAGAGATGGAATGAGGTTGTTGCCTGCCATCCCTCCTGGGCATTCCTCCTGAGCCCAGCTCTATAGGGGAGACACTTAGATGGGACTCCTCTTTATGCTTTCTTTTCTCGTCACTTGGGGTTTCAAGGATAGCCACAGTAGAAAGTTCAGTTTCAAGTCTCCCCTCCATCCTCCTGCTGGGCAGGAATTTGTTCGGCTGCCAAGAGGGTCTCAAATTAAGTGGGAAGGTTCTTAAAGGCATTCTGTGTTGCTTATTTGCCTGTAACCTTGGCATGATCTCCTTGGGGAACAGGGGTGGGCACATGCTATCTGTTGCATGATTTGGGCAGGAGGTGGGGTGGGGGGTTGACATGGCAGGACCTGGAAGTGCTAATTATGGGGCATAAATGGGGACAGGATGTAACCAGGCCTGGGCAGAACTCCCTCTTCTCTTTGCTTCTTACCTGTCTTTCATGAACCTGACCTAGGCAAAGAGGGCTCTTTGTGGGGCTATTGGGTAAAGTTAAGGATGGGAACTGGCAGGACCTGGAAGCTGAGAGCCAGGAATATGCTATGTAACGTACTGCAGGTTAGGACTCACCCAGAACCTTCAGGTCCAAGAGATCATTCCAGTCTTGTTTCCAGGGGAGAGTTTTTGAAGTTCAGGATGACAAGTGCAGTGGAGTTTCCCCCAAAGCTCTAGGGTTATCAAAGTTAATCATTAGCAGGTATCAAATTCCTGCTAGGTACTGAGCTCTGTCCTAGGTACTTGGAGAAATGCAAAGACTTGAGGAGATCTGGCCTTGGCCCTGGGGACCTTCCGATGTGTCCCTAACCATGAAATCTCCCAGGAGGACGTGGAACTCAGTACCTCTCAGTGCCAAGCCAGCCCTTCCGAGGATGCATGCAGTGATGCAGAGAGGCCTGCTGCTGGGTGGAGGTCACTATGCTGGTGTCCCAGGGAGCTGAGGGTGGTTGGTTGTAGGTGGTTCTGTCAATGGCGTCCACCTGGACCACTTTGACTTGAGCCCTTAGGAGAAGCCTGTTGCTAAGGAGGATGGCGTTTATGTCATGCCAGAATGCCTTGTGCTGCTGTCCCTCTCCCCTAACTTACTATCTTCCAGGTTGTTCCTCAAGGAGATTGGGAAGCCAGGCTGGAGCTGGGAAGGCAGGCTTTGGATCCCTCCCCCTAGTGGCTGCTTCGCCTCCTCCGAGGGCAGTGAGGGGGGCTGGTGGCAGGAGGAGAAATAAGAGGAGGGCAGGAGTTTCTCTGCCTCTTCCATCCCATTCCCTTGATTCTCATCCTTAAGAGTTTTGAGTTCTGGTTTGGTACTTACATAGAGGTATAGAACCGGGTTCCAGTTGTTTTATTTTCTGGGTACTAATAACAGTAATGGGGAGCATTTGTTGGGCCCTTCTGGAGGTAGGCCCATGAGGAGGAAACATAATCATCTCCCATTTTGTAGCTAGAGAACCTTTGGCTTAGAGGGATTGGGTAACTTGTCTCTGGTCATCTTGACTCAGAGCCTGTGCCATTAACCTCTATGGCCTACACCATGTCCATGGTTCACCAGTTGGTTAAAGACTTAGGGAGGGTTAAAGACTTAGTAGGGTTAAAGACTTAGGGCTCTCTGTGTCTTCCCTTGAAGAACAGAATGGATCAGAATCTGGAACAACTGGAGTTATATTCTAAAGCGAACAAGAGCAAAGGTCCTTAGCAGTCTCCCACCCCCACCCATTCCCACACACTCGGAGAATTCCAGAGCTGGAAGAGGCTTCTGACATCTTGCGCCACCACCTCCCCCCGCACCCATGAGCCGGAGACATTGGTAGGGACCTTTGGAGCCTGCCCAACATGCCCACAGAGGGCCAGCAGTTGCCCTCGGTGTGGCCCTTAGGCTCACCCCTAGAGCTAGGGTCCATTGGATGTGGATGACAATGGCTGGTTTGTCCTTGCCCCCCGCCCCCAGCCTTCCTGCCACAGCTGGGTTGAAGCAGATGGCTACAGTGATATCAGGGTAGGAGGAGGGTGCAGAAGGACCAGAAAACGGGACCACAGGGACATTCTTATTCCACATCCAGGGAGGCAAAGGTCAGGGGCAGGGGGAGGGGTGGTTGACAAGCTCAGATTCAGGAAGAGCAGGATGATTTCTAGGGATTCACACTCGCATCCCCCCTTCACAAGCTAAGCTGGTCTTCAGTGAGACAGAATCTGGGAGTGCCTAAGAGATTGGGGCCATCTGGAGGAGAGAGCTAGAGAGTATCCCCAGCTTCTCTGAGCAGATGAGCAGAAGTCTGAGTTGGTGCCAGTGTCTCCTTGGTCAGGGTCCCCCATCTTTCCCTACTACTGCAGAAGACTCAGTCTCTTTCTGGAAGGTCAGTTCTGTTGCCTCTTATCTGCCCTTCCGCCCAGTCAACGTGCACAGCCAGCCTCTACAGTGAGATAAGGGGCTGGTGTACCAGCCAGAAGTAGAAAAAGGATAAATGGACTGCCACCCGCTCCACGGTCCCACCGTGGCTGCCAGTTCCTATGATATTTAGGAAGGAAAGCAGGATCAGGCCCCACGTTGGGACTGGAGTGGGTTGAACATGGTTGGCTCTGGATCTGCCACCTGTGCTCTGGGCCCCGCCCCCCCCAGTCTGGTCCTAGGCCATTGTGGGGCATCTCACTCCCCTTTGCTGTCAGCCTTTTGATGGATAGGGGAGGCAGGAGGTGGTGGGGAAGGTTGGGGAAGGTTGCTTCCTCGGAATTCCCAGCTGTGTTAAGACAGGTGGGACCCCTAGGTCCTTATTTTAACTCACTACTCACTTGCTGAGGACTCGAGGAAAGGAGACAACCCCCTCACCCAAACACCTCCTCCTCTAGCTTCTCTTCCCTGCTGAGTGTATGGAGGAGTCCACCAAGATGAACGTGGAGTGCAGGGGAAAGAAGCGGTCCTCCCTGGCTGGCCTGCTCCTAGGGCCACCTGCACTCCTGGACAGGACTCTCAGAACCCATCCTTCTGGACCACTTCCTTTCTCACACTTTGTACAGTCCTGAATTCCCAGGCGCTGCCCTGAGGCCCTCCTCCTTGGATGCCTGGGATGCCTGCAGAGGGGGAAAGCCTCGGACAGGGGATCTGACTCAGTCCTCACCCCGCAAGGTCAACCCCAGCCCAGCTTCTGGGGTCCTCCCTCGAGCCTGGTGCTCAGAGCTTACCTCTAGGGATTTTCATCTTCTTAATGTCTTGACTCCAACTCTTCCTGGCTGTGACTTTCCTCCCTGCTTCTACTGTCCCAATGTGGGGTATTGGGTGTGGGGTTGGGGAGGAGCGCTCAGAGCCAAACACTCCAAAGCAGGCAGGAGTCAGTATATGGGGCTGGAGGAGGTAAGGGACGGAAGAGGCAAGAGGGAAGGACAGAGAAGGGGTACCAGCTGGGCTGCAGCGGTAGGAAACTTAGGGTGATCGCTTTGAATCAGGATTATTTTGGGGTATGGAGGGAGCATTCTCATTCCTCACCCCTGGATAGCAGAGCCCAATGAGCCCCCAACCTCAGGCCCCCCAAGGACAGAGAAAGACAGGGAAGACGAGCGGCATTTCTGCAAAGCACTACTCTCTGTGGGCGCCCTCCCCCTACCAAGTGGGGCAGTGTTTCCTGGAACGTCCCCTTTCCTATCCCCAGCAGAGCAGGAAGGCGTGGGCACAGGCTTGGCTGACAGGTTCGGCTTCTGGGGCAGGCAGGCACTCCCAGCCAGGATGAACAGGATGGTCCTGAATTAGGCCAAAGGAAGAAAGAGAGACACTCACTGTCTCCCCTGCCACGTTCTACCCGCTCAACCTCAGGGCTGCCCGGCCCCGCAGGCTGGTTCCATATCCCCAGCCTCTGGGGGCCGTGTGTGTGTGTGTGTGTGTGTGTGTGTGTGTGTGTGTG
>ML101782.1:58698-76822 GCA_003697995.1 Taxidea taxus jeffersonii
GTGTGTGTGTGTGTGTGTGTGTGTGTGTGTGTGTGTGTGCGCGTGCCAGAGGCTCCCCCTGCCCCCGCCTGAGCTGCCTCTTTGAGAAGGTTCTGTGGGTGGAGAATGTGTGTAGGCATTGGCCAGCCCTGGGCTTTGCCGGGCTGGAGGTCAGGTGGTGTGAGATCCCGGGCTGAATTCCGTGTGGGCTGGGAAGACTTCTGCACAGAGCCTGGTATTGTGGCGCCTTGTTCCCCTGGCCTGCCTCCCAGCTCATCACTACTGAAACCCTATACCTTCTGGGTCCTGCTCACGTGTGTGCTGGGAGGCGGAGGGCTCTGGGAGTGCTGATGGGGACAGCCAGAGGGGCTTAGCTGCACTTCCCACATTTCGTCCTTCAATAATCGCAAAGACAGCGTTCCTTACAAACAACTGACACAATATTCCATGCGTGCACTTAGCGTATGTCTGTCCGGGCTCCCTGATGTTGCTAGCCCATATTCGTCACAGACGCCTCGCAGGCGAGTTCCTCCAGGACTTCCACTGCCTTCTCTCAGGGCACCCCGGGAAGTGAGAAGGGATTCGCATCCCTTCCAGCATTTGCAAGGGCCTGGTTCTTCCTACACGTACCTCAAAGCTCAGCACCTGTTGCTAGGGGAGAGGGAGCAGGGCAGGGGGCCTTCTTTCCCATCCTTAGTCTTAGAGAGGGGGTCCCCTGAAGCAAATCCTAGGCCCTCCGCCTGTGAGGGATCAGACCAGGAGCTCAGGTCAGCATATGTTGTAGCCCTAAGGAGATGTGCCCTTCCCCCAGGGTCCTGGGGTGGGCGTGCCCCCACCACACAGGCACACCCCCCCCAACAAAACGCACACTGACAAGAGGAGAGAAATCCTTACCTTACAGGCGCTCCTGGTGTCCAGCCTCCCCAGGTCTCTGGCCCCAGCCCTGGCCCCCTCTGCTACTCCTTGCTCATCTTTTGTTATTATTACTATTTTTGTTTTAAACACCTAACAAAGTTTGTCACCTCACCCATTTTTAAATATACGGTTCAGTAGTGTTAAGTATATCCACATTGTTGTGAAACATCTCCGGAACTTTTCATCTTGCAAAACGGAAACTCTGAACACTAAATCCTCTGCCAGCCCCTGGCAACCAACCATTCTACTTTTCAATTCTGTGAATTCGACTACTTCGGACACCTTACATAAGTGGAATCACACAGTCTTCTTGTGACTGGCTTATTTCACTTTAGTATAATGTCCTTCAGGCTGATCCATGCTGTAGCACAGGTCAGAATGTCCTTCCTTTTGAAGGATGGATACGATTCTACTGGATGTGTGTACCACCCCTTGTGTGTCCATATCCACCCGTGCACGCCTCGGTTGCTCATACCTCTCGGCCATTGTGGATAATGCTGCTGGGAAAGTGGGTGAGCAAACATGAATTCAGGACTCTGCTTTCCCTTCTTTGGGATATGTATCCAGCAGCGAGTTTGCTGGGTCCATGGTAGTTCTATTTTTAATTTTAGGGGGACACCCCCTCCTGTTTCCCATAGACAGTGCAGCATCCTGCATCCCCACCAACAGTGTACAAGGGTTCTGGTTTCTCCACACCTGTGCTGACACTTGTTATCTCCTGGGGTGTCTTCATAGTAACAGCCTGACGGATATAAGGTGATAAGTCTCATTGTGGGTTTGATCTGCGGTGTGTCAGCGGTGGAGTGTCAGTGCTGAAACTGCCTTTAGAGACCCTCCGACGTGGCCCCCAGATTGTACATTCTATAGTTGGGAGCTTGAGGCCCACGTAGTGTGCCTGAGGTCCCCACGCTGGTCCATGTGGGCGGATGCTGGGACATATCATGAGGCCCATCACCGTGGTCTCTGTAGGAGACCCAAGGCTCTCAGTCTGGTGTCCTCACACCTATAGCACTCTGCCTCCTGACCCCCTCATCCCCCTCATCAACCTCCACATGCCTGCCTGGCTGCCTGCCCCCTTCTCCCTCTCCCAACCTGAAGGCGTTCTGTTCCTGAAACAAATAAAGAACAAAGAAAGGAACCCATGTGGCCTGTTAGCCCGGGCAGGGAGGCACAATCCCAGGCTTTTTTGCAAGTCTTCAGTTTCACTTGCAATTAAAGTAGCTTTCAAATAGCCAATCCTGGCTCCTTGGCTTTCCCCCCATAGCAGGAACAAGCACAGTGTCCCCTGAAACTCACTTTCCTTATGCACAGAATGAGGATCAAAACAGCCCCCACCGCAGTGGACTGTTGATCTGCCAAAATGAGCAAATGCATGGAGAGCGCTTAGCCTAGCAAGCAGTGGGCATTGAACGGCTCTCAGCTGGTAGGAGAGCGAGGCCTGATGGGCCCGGGACTAGAACCCAGGTCTCCTGACTCCTAGTCCAGTGCTCTTCCTGTGGGCGTACACTCGCCTCTCCTAACTGAGAGCTTAGGGAAGCTATGTGGGGTGAGGGACTGCAGAGGACGCATAAAAAGCCTCTTGCAGGCCAGCACGCAGAGGTCTGGGGGCCCCAGTGTTAATTCAAAGCCTAATGGGGAGGAGAGTTGCTATGGCTGCGGCCCAAGGCCCTTGGACACAGAAACCAAACAAACTCAAATCTTCTCGGCCCCAACCCAGCCCCATGGTGCCCAGCTCTCACAGCTGAGACAACACCACCCAAGGCTGAGGCCACGGAGAAACTAGGCTGAAGGCAAAGAGGTCGGGGATTGCTATTTGAGGGGGGATCACGAAGGAGTTCTGGGGTGTAAGCTAGCCTGGGGTGATGGCCTTGTGGGTTCCCACCTCCTGTCTGTCGGCTCCAGAAAGCAGGCAGTGGGAGAAGAGCCAGGCTGGGGTCTCCCACCTGGAAGAGTGCCTCCGTGTCCCCCCGTTTCTGGGTGGCAAGAAGGGGGGGCTGTGTTGTTGGGGCACCATGGTCTTGGTTTGGGTCCAGGGTTCTTGGCGAAAAGGCGGCCGGCATGCTCATGCCCTGCTGATTTCACTTCCTCCTCAAGCCCCTGATCCCAGACTATCGGTTCAACCTGATGCCAGCTCTTTGGGGCACTGAAATTCCTGGGTTCTGTTTTCACCTTGTAGCACTGGGAAGTCTTCCAGAAGGTGACAGAGGTCTTCATCCTGGTGCCTGCGCTGCTGGGGCTTAAGGGGAACCTGGAAATGACCCTGGCGTCGAGGCTGTCCACTGCAGTGAGTGTCCTGGCGGGGAAACACAGGGCACACCGAAGACTTGGGGCAGCGCAGAGCCAGACTGAGAGCTCACTGCAGGCCTTTTTCAAGAGCCCAGGCCCAGAGTGTGGGGCTGGGGTGGGAAGGTGTGGGGAGATCCCGGCCTGCGTGTCCTGCTCCTGCGCAGGGGCTCCCTGCCCGGAGTGGTTCCCAGGCTTGGTTTCTGGATGTCCCGGCCATCCCTGGACTCTTGCCTTGCCCCCTGCTCCGCAACCCGCCTCGTGACTGTTTATGCAGCTTTGACCCGCAAGCATCACGCTGGTCCCTCCACCTGCACAGATGGGGGCCTCCTCTGATCTCCAGCCCTGCTCCGCAGCTGGGCAGGAGTGGAGCCAGGCCTTCCCAGCCCCCCATCCATCCCGTTCCCTTTCCCTCGTGGCAGCTTGCTCCTCACTAAGGGAATAGAGAGGGGGCTGCTTATCACTCCCCCTGCCCACAGCCCCATAGATGGGCCATGATGGCCCCGAGACTGAACCAGGTACAGGGCTCTGGGGTGGGAGGTGGGAAGCAGAAAAGCTCAGGGGGCCCCGGGGGGCCGGGCGGGGGGGGCAGGGCTGGCCCATGTGGCTACAAGTCTAGAGGAGGCAGCAGAGAGGGCAGCAGTCAGGTCCAGCCCACGGCCTGACTTCCGGCGTACTCCTGGGCCACCTCGTTCTTCCCGAAACCTCTTGCAGCCTCAGCCCCACACCAGCAGCTGTCCTGTCCTGCGCTAGAATGGCAGCCTGGCTTCAGGGCCAGGGATCGGGTCCCCCTGACCCACACGGGCATGGGCTTCCTGGGATGAGCAGCGCATAGGATGGAGCAGTCCTGAGAAGAGGGGGACAAGAGAGGGGGCTGCCTTGGGAGCCTCCTTTCTGCCCCCACCCAGCTGCCGGAGCTCAGGCTTGTTAGCTCCTTCCTTCTGGCCTCCTTGATGCAGCTTCATGTTACCTGGGGGTTATGTCCCGGTCCCTGAGTCCTAGACCCCGTGAACTGCCTCCTGATCCAGGCAGGGTCCTAACAATGGAGCCGCAGGCCTTTTCCAGCCTGGAGCTCCAGCCCTTGCCCTCCCTCTCCCAGGCCAACATTGGGCACATGGACACACCCAAGGAGCTCTGGCGCATGATCACTGGGAACATGGCCCTCATCCAGGTAAGAAAGCAGAGACTAGAGAGGGTGGGCTAAGCTCCCCCCTTGGTCAGGAATCTGAAAGACTGAGCTCAGCCCGAGCCAGCTTGTGAGTGAGGCGCCAGCATCCTGCTGAGCAGGCCGCTCCCAAAGTGGCTCCAGGAGGGAACCAAGTTTCCCAGGCAAGCAGCCAAGACAGGGAGGGCCCCAGCAGGTCCCATGTCAGGGCTCAGCTCGCAGGGGTCCGCTGGGCTCGAGTTCCCACAAACCAGATTCAGGAGTGCTGGACTGTCCTCGACCACCGTTGTCAAATCTCTGTGTGAGGCGACACGGGTTCCAGACTGGGAGTCTCCCCACTTGAGTCCCAGGCCTTGTCTCCTGACTGCAGGCTCAGGCTCTGCTGATTCTCACCCCAACCCCCAGAGGGATGACCGGCTCCTTCCCCCAGTAACGTGTCCTGGGCTCCTGTGGGGTGCACTACCCAGGACTAGTGTCTGGGGAGAAACTAAATAAATAAAGACATCATTCCGGCCTGGGAGGACTGCACAGTCCAGCCCAGCCTGCCTCCTGGGGCTGCTAAGAGTCAGGCAGAGGGCTGGCCTGGTGCTCGGGTGACCCGCCCTAGGAAACCCGCGGCCGACGGGCTCTCTGAGTTACCACTCCTGCCTCAGGTGCAGGCCACAGTCGTGGGCTTCCTGGCATCCATCGCAGCCGTTGTCTTCGGCTGGATTCCTGACGGCCACTTCAGTATCCCGCACGCCTTCCTGCTCTGTGCCAGCAGCGTGGCCACAGCCTTCATCGCCTCCCTGGTACTGGGTAAGGAAGGAAGGGAGGGGGTAGGGGAGGAGGGGGTGCAGCCTCAGAGGTGTCGCCAGGCCTGGCACCTCTAGTCTCTCCTTTTCTTCATTGATACCCCTTTATCTCTTCTCCCCGGCCTGGCCCACCCCTTCCTCCCCAGGTATGATCATGATCGGAGTCATCATTGGCTCTCGAAAGATTGGCATCAACCCAGACAACGTGGCCACGCCCATTGCCGCCAGCCTGGGTGACCTCATCACCTTGGCACTGCTCTCAGGCATCAGCTGGGGACTCTACCTAGAGCGAGGTGAGGCTGAGGCCACTGGGGGTGTGACCAGGGTGGATCCCCGAGTGGGATGTGGGAAGACGGCGGTGGGTTTGCAAATGTGTAAGGCTTTCCTCTATGTTCATAAATCATCTGGTTGGAGCGAAGTTTTGTACCCGAGCTCGGAGACTGAGGCCAAGTACTCTCAAAGTCACACAAGGCAGCAGGGCCACAGGGGAAAGTATCTGAGAACTCTATGCCACAGGGGAAAGTATCTGAGAACTTTACTCTAGGAGTAAAGGGGAAAGGCTGAAGGAGAGAAGCTGAAGCCTGGAATCTGCCCGCAACATGGGGAAGGGGCGGGGAGATGGTGCTTTCTGGGTCTCCAAGCAGGGGATGTTAGAAGCTGGTCTCTGCCCCTGATTAGCCCCAGGCCTGGGGAGCTCTCAGCTTGGTTTCTTGTCTACACAATGGACAAGGCTCCCCACCCCACCCCCGCTCCCTGGGCTTGCGGAGAGGATCAACGAGGTCCTATGTTGTGTTGCGTTCCTGGTTCCTGCCGATCTGCAGGATTGTTGTCAGGCCAAGCCGGGGCAGGCCTGAGCAGGCAGCTGCAGGCTCACCTCCCTCTTCTCTGCCTCTCTCAGATGACTGGCAATACATCTACCCCCTGGTGTGTGCCTTCTTCGTGGCCCTGCTGCCTGTGTGGGTGGTGCTGGCCCGACGGAGCCCAGCCACAAGGGAGGTGTTGTACTCGGGCTGGGAGCCTGTCATCATCGCCATGGCCATCAGCAGGTAGGCTAGGGCCCTTGGGACACACCCTCACCCCGTCTCACCCCGCCACAGACCCTCTGGTGAGCCCTAGAGAGAAGAAAACTGGTACAGCGCCTAGAAACACCTTCCAGAGTGTATCAGCTCCATGGCCTTCTGTCACATGTGACAGAAACTATCTGACGTGGGTTTCCTTGAAAAGCACGAGAAGGACACAGCTGGTTTCAGGGCTATTGATGACACCCTCCGGGCTGTGGTGTTCTCTCTCTCAGTTCTGCTTTTCCCTGCGATGGCCTATGGCTTGAGGTTCTTACCAACTCCCGCGGGAAGAAGTCTGCCCACAGTTCCACGGAGTCCTGCCAGAGAATTTCCCTGGCTCTCGTCCAGTCACGTGGCTGTCCCTGTCTCACTGTGGCCTCAGGGATGTGCTGCTCTGATTGGTTGGGGCTGGGGCCTAGCCATCCTTGGAACAATGTCACCTGAACCACAGGGGCTGAGTTTCAGAGAGGTGGTTCCTGAGGACGAGCCCAGTGCTGTTACCACAAGGGGGACTAGTGGGCAGAACACTAGCAGGCCTCGTGGGCAGCTCGCCCCGGGCTCCTCTCGCCAACCTGGGGGGCAGGTACAGGTGGCAGGGGCCTGACCCCACGCCACCAGTTTGCCCTGGGGGTCACTGTGCCAAGTCTGAATATTATAAGCAGCAACTGGTTCTAGCAAGGGAGACAAGGGACCCTGGGAGCCCCTTGCTCCCCAAGGCCAGATGGGCCTGTCCTGCCCAGCACTAACATACAACGTCTCGGTGATCTCTGTGTCACTTTGTCTTCGTCTGTAGTGTGGGAGGCCTCATCTTGGACAAGACTGTCTCTGACCCCAACTTTGCAGGGATGGCCGTCTTCACGCCTGTGATTAATGGTGAGGTCTTGGCATCAGCTGTGGGGGGAAAAGAAGAGGGGCAGGAAAAGAGGACTCGGGGGCCTTCGTATCAGTCAAGAGCATGCGGCTCAGATAGCTCAAGACTTTAATGAAGCGGCTGCTTACAGAGTGGGGAGTGGGGGAGGGACACAGAGATGAGCAACAGCCGGAAGCCCTCATACTCAGAGGTCAAGGGGAGAAAAAAAATGTTACAGGAGCCTAGAGAAAACACTCTTCTGCCCACAGTGGGGGTAAGCCACTGCCAAAAAGAGAGGGATACAGGAAAAAAAAAACACCTGAGCTCGCTCTCCTTCCACCCTCCTAGAGCGTGTCCTGGTGGATCCCCTTGAACAAACCGGATGAGAAGCGGCCCGCAAGGGAGCCTGGGGGATGCGGTCTGTAGTCAGCCTCCCAGAGCTCCGGGCAAGGCTGAGAGGAGCCGGGAAGAGGTCGGGGCTGGGAGGGCAAACAACAAACACGGTTCCTAGGACAGGCCCCAGAGTCCAGAGCTCAAATCTGACACTTGAACTCGGTTCCTGGAACCAGCACAGGAGCATGGGATGCATGAGTCTGCTCGGAGGGGGGCTGGGCAGGGCAAGGCCTTGTCACCTCGGCTGGGTGGGAGAGGCTCTGCCGGTGAAGTCAGGCTGCCTGAGTGGGCAGATCTGTCAGTGCCCCTTCCCGCACTCTGAGTCACTCTGGGGGCACATGGGATAGCCGAGTCTCCATAGAGGGGAGGATAGAAGCAACCTGGAAGACTCCCTGGTGGGGGGAGGGGGCGCAGTAATCTTTGTCTTCCTTCTCGGAGTCTCACTCTCCTCCTGGGGACCAGTGAATGTGTCACGCCCTCCCCGCCCCTCACTCCACCCCGTCTAAGCACTTCTGTCCCTCTGCAGGTGTTGGGGGGAATCTGGTGGCAGTGCAGGCCAGCCGCATCTCCACCTTCCTGCACATGAATGGGATGCCAGGCGAGAACTCTGAGCAAACCCCTCGCCGCTGCCCCAGTCCTTGTACCACCTTCTTCAGTCCCGGTAATGGCAGAGGCCCAGCCTCCTGGTCTGAGCCAGCCCTGGAGGGAGGGGGCCAGCAGTGAGGGAACCTCCCTTCTGAAACAGCTGGAACCTGGCTAGGTCGCTTCTCCCTCTCTGCCGGGCCCAGCTGGCTCTCTGGAGACCAGATCCTAGGCAGGGAGACTGTCCTTTCCGGGGACGCCATTGGGGCAGGGCACCTTAGGGTGGCGAGGTAGAGACCGTCAGCCACCTGCCGTCCTGGGGCGTAGTGGGGCACCTCCGGCTTGGGGCCAGGGCTCCTCCTCCTCACTCCTCCCCCCTTCTCTCCCATGGCCCCAGATGTGAATTCTCGCTCGGCCCGAGTCCTCTTCCTCCTTGTGGTTCCAGGACACCTGGTGTTCCTCTACACCATCAGCTGTATGCAGGGCGGGCACACGACGCTCACGTTCATCTTCATCATCTTCTACATGACAGCTGCACTGCTCCAGGTACAGGCGGGCAGGAGTGCAGGGAGGGCCTGCCACCCACTCTGCCGCCTCGTGCTCTGGGCCTGGCTGGCCAAGAAACGCGGGACAGGGGCTCCGGAGAACCAGGTGTGGGTCTGGCAGGGTCATTCACGTGCTGTGTGACTCGGGCCCAGTCGCTTCACTTCTCTGAGTCTCTGGGATGCATTTGCCAGTTGAGAGGAATGGGCCCAGGGTAGTGGTTTGTGGGCAGGTGGTGGTTATCAGGTGCCAGGCTGGTGGGTCCGGGTGGGCCGCCCCCACTGGCCTGGCCCCAAAGCTCCTCTTGGCTGCTTTGCATGCTGGGGCTTCCTGAGAAGACGTCATTTGAATGAAGGGTTTCAGAGCTCAAAACGGTGTCAGATCCACCACACTGGGTCATCTGCCGGATCCTGCCCGGCCTTGCCATTCTGTGACACGATTCACTCTCTCCCTGGTAGTGTTAGCCCATTATTTTTTTCGACTTATTTTGGAAGAATTATACATTCACAAGAGGCTGCAAATAGGAGGTACACAGAGGCCTAATGTCTCTTCAGCCAGTTTCCCCACTGGGAGCCTCTCACATCTCTCAGCCCCATCGCAAAGCCAGCCAGTCGGCTTCGGAACGGTCTGTGGGGCTTACTCGGATGACAACGGCTTTACACACACCCGTGTGCGTGCACGCATGTGTGTCTAATTCTGTGCGGTTCTGTCCCCTGTGTCGATCCCTCCATCCAGCACCCTTGAGGACACAGAACTGCTCCCCCTTCACAAGCCCCCCTCCTATTCTCCCCTTGGGGCCACACTCACCCTGTTAGACATTGTCAATTTCCATAGACTTCACTTTTGAGTAATAATAATAGTCCCATCATTCAAAACTTTTTAAAGGTTCACAGTGAAAGCTCTTCTTTCCTGCCTTCTTTCTGTCACCCAGCGTCTTCCTCCCAGCTGTCCACGCAGTCCATGTATTGTATATCCTTCAAGCTCCTGCTATATTTATACAAGCAAACATATAATTTTTCTTGTTTTCCTCCCTTTTTTTTTACACACCCATCACGCCCTCCACAGACTGTCCACAGCCTGTGTTTTCACAGCACAGTTGATCTTAGAGATCATTCCACATGCATACATAAAGAGAAGAGCACCCGATTTGTTATGGCTGCATTCTTCTGCCCTATAGATTACATCATTTCATGTAACCAGTTCCCTCTGGGTGAGCACTCATCCTCCAGCCTCTCACCCCAAACACAAAAGACTATGTGTTGGGACAGCTTAGGGTGAACCAGCCACAAGCTCTTGCCTTGCTGGCACACCCCCCTTGCAAGCTGGAGTTAGGTGTACTCCGTGGGGAAAGCGGGGTGGGGGGGGTGTGGCGGGGAGATGCCAAGGGCCTGCGGCAGAGGCTTAGCCCTGGGCTCCTACTGTCACCTCTGCGGTCTCCTCTGGGCCTGTGGAGGGCCAGAGTGGGGTTCTGAGTCCCCTGGAAAGTGCTTCCTGATAGCCTTGCTCCCTTTACTCAGCCATGTGTCCCTGGAATGAGGCTGGAATGAGCGGACAGCTGCTACCATGCCCTTCCTGGAGCATGTCCCAAAGTACTGGTCACACTCTTTATTTGGGACTCTTCTGCAGCTGCTGGAAAGGGCACAAGGCGATGGGGGACCAGCCCTCACACAGAGTCAGGGGCAGGCCATGGGAGCACCAGGGCATGTGCAAGTGTGCAAGGTGGGGGGTGGGGCAGCAGGAAGGGTGTTAGAGCCTCTGAGAGAAGACTGGAGAACAACAAAGCTGACCTAAAATTAGGTATCAGTTCTGGCTTCAGGATCCCCCAAGGTCTCCATTTCCTGCATCTGAGCCCCTTAGGGCAGAATTTACATACCACAGTTTTTGCAAAGTACAGTCAAGAGTAAAACCTCCCCTCCCAAATGACTGTGTTGGAGATTTACCGTTAGAAAGCATTTCACCCTCACGCAGATGCGGTCATTTAAGGAGCCCAGATGTCAGGACTGGTGCTGAGTGTAGAGAAGATTCAGGCCTGCCCACTCTCCCCTGGTATTGCAGATCAAGTGCTTTGCCAACTTCAAAGTGTATGGGAGTCTTGCTAAAGTACAAATTCTGATTTGGGAGATCAAGAGCAGGACTTGAGATTCTGCATTTCTTTTTTTTACCTTTTTCCTTTGTTTTTGTTTTTTTTTAAAGATTTCATTCATTTATTTGAGAGACACAGAGAGAGAGTATGAGCATGAGCTGGGGAGGAGCAGAGGGAGAGGGAGAAGCAGACTCCCCCCCCCCAAGCCAGGGAGCCCAACCCAGGGCTGGATCTTAGGACTCCAGGATCATAACCTGAGCTGAAGGCAGAGATGCAGCCAGCCAAGATAAATCAAAGCAGCAGATAATCCAAAATGTCTTTTGAGTTGATGTGCACTCTCTGCTTTCTATTCGGCCGACTCACTCGTAATTCTGTTGCGCTGGGCTCATGTTAAACTAGACTTGCATTGTCTGAGCCCACAATAGCAGAATGGAAAGGGCCAGAAGGACGCTAGCTTGGGATAATCGGCTGTTTCTCAGACAGCTGTGCCGGCAGCAGCCTCAAACACTGTCCTCATTCCATTCTGCCCCGAGGAGAAATCCCTGCGTGAAAAGCCAGCTCCAGGCCCCCGTGGCAGGCACTGGAGTCCTTCGTCTGGTCCACTTGGGGGCAGGATGTAACGCTGCAGGGGGAGGTCCTGGGGAGCAGCAGCATCTCCCTGGGACGTGGACTGTCTGCCCCAGGCGGTGACTGTGCAACAGAGGAACATAATGGGGTGGCTCGGGTGGAAAGATGATCTATTGCAGCCTAGGGACTGTGGCTGGCCAAGCCCGGGCTTACAAAGAATGTGCTCTCTCGAGTGGCCTCTGGCTCCCCCTGGAGAGAGGGGATGGCAATAGGCCGGGCCCGTCTGTCTCCCCAGGTGCTGATTCTCCTGTACATCGCAGACTGGATGGTGCACTGGATGTGGGGCCGGGGCCTGGACCCAGACAACTTCTCCATCCCGTACTTGACGGCTCTGGGGGACCTGCTTGGCACTGGGCTCCTAGCACTGAGCTTCCATGTCCTCTGGCTCATCGGGGACCGAGACACGGATGTCGGGGACTAGCCTGGTCACTCCACCTTTGCCCCCCTCCCCTCCCCATGCACTTTCTGTTCAGATTTTTTTCTTTTGTTCCCCTTCCCCTACCCGAGTCCACACTCCCACCTCTTTCTAGGACTTCACTTTGATACCGAATTCTCATTATTTTCAATGGGAATTTTTATACATTGAGCCAAGTTTGTATAGCAAGAATTCTGACAGGACAGATGGACTGAGATAAGCAGTACAAGTAGATTTTTTGAGACAATCACCAAGTGCAATTTCATGGTGGGTGCCTCCAGGTGAGGTGGACTGAGGCAGGGGTTTCCATCTGGGGTCGGGGGACGTTTGGTTTAGCTTTAGCAAACTCAGTCGTGGCCCTAATGAGAAACCCTTTGTGTGTGGGCTCTGGCTTTTTGGGTTTGTTTTTGTTTTCTCTCTCTCTCTTTTTTTTTTTCTTTTTGATTGAACAGAGAGATAAGTACCATTCCCCTCCCCCGCCAGCCCCGAAAACACACTCACACTTTTTTCTAGAAATGGACCAACTTCAAAGCACTAGTAAGGAGATAGCTGCTTCTGGCCCCTTGTAACCCTAATCCTATTCTCGGCCCCCTATTCCAAAAAAGACTGAGGGGGACTAACCATTCAGATTGTACACACACCCCTTACCTGATTGCCTGATAAACACAGCGAACCCCTCCCTTTGATCTTCTTCCCATTGATTGTCACAGTGGGAAGAAATGAACCAGAGCCTGGTCTCTCTGTTGACCCAAGTCCACCAATAGGTTTACCAAGATCTACGTCCTTCTGGGGCCCAGAGCATCAATTGTTTATCTCTGTTCAATCTTGATGTCTAATTGTCTCTCAACACTAGCTTTCCCAGAGCTTGCCAGGTTGGGTTCTGAGATTAGGGACAGGGAGCAAGGACGCGGGGTATGGTTGGGAGGCGGAGAGCAACCGGGGGTGTTTCAGTGCCACCGAGGACATTTCATGTGGTCACCTTAGTCCCCGTCACTTCCCGAGATCACTCCTGCTGTCCCGCTATGGAGGTCAGGTTTCCTGTGTCTTGGCTTCTGCCCTCATCCATCACGCCCTCAGTCACCCATTCAGCCGATACACAGCCTCCCCAAGAGGAGTCCCGTGCGGGCGTGGTCTGAGGCTTCCACTGAGCGATAGTGACTATGTGCCTGCCCGTGGTAGGTCCTGTGCCAGCGGTCAGGGAGAGGGCTCTCAGCTCACCTCATCCCCAGATACAAAGGCCTTGTGCTCCTTCCAATCTGGCAGAGAAAGTTTCCTTGCTGGAAGCGTTTGCATCTATGTCATCGGGCCAGCTGCTGCCTCTCGATCTCCCCTCTGTGCAGGCTGACCCCTGAGAGAGCCCCCAGGCCCATCGCTCCACCACCAGCTCGCTTCCCTGAACTATACCCTTCCCCACCTTTTCTTCCCTCCACCTGTCCTCTCCAGCCACCCGACAGAGAATTCAGACCCAGTAGGCTGGATGGCACTGGCAGCTGCTGCCCTTCTCTGCCCAGCGCAAGCTTTGGGGAATACAGGAGCCTCGGCATCCGCCCCACCCATTGCTCTGACCAGATGAGAAATCTGTCCACACTGGCATGCGTGTGAATTTGAGCGTTCGGATGCAGGTTTTTTCCTAGGCTCCCCATCCGCAGGCTCCCCATCGACCCTCCTCTCTGTAGTGGAAAGGGCCCACCTCCAGGGGGAGGCTAGGCAGTGACCCCGGGTCCTCCCAACCCTGTGCCTCATCCCCAGAACTTGGCCGGTTCCTCCAGAGACTGTCCTTTCCCTCCATTTCCACCCACGCCACCTTCTGGAGTCTTCGAGTTGGAAGGAAAGGTAGAGGCCATGGGGCTGGGGCTGGCAGAGTTCATTAACACCAGCCGGGGCTTGTTGCCGCTCTTCCCTCCCGCCCTTTTCGCCTTGCCGCCCACCTGTGAACACGGCTGCACACACACTCTTGTACAGGCACCAAAACCAGCTCCCCTGCCCCTGAGGCTGCTCCCCTGTGTCCTCCTGTCGCCCTGGCCCCAGTCCCTCACCTCTCCCTCATCTCCGGAGTTAAGCCAGGCCACCCTGGAGACTCTGGAGCCTCCTTCTTTGCCGAAGAAGCAGGAAGGCGGGTGCGCCCCCAGCCCCAAGTGCGTGAGCAGAGGGAGGACCGCGGGGTGAGAGGGAAAGAAAATGAAGTGGACTTCCATGGAAGATTCATTTCTTTTCCCCTGATTGCACAAACTGCATGTACTTTTGGCCTGGTTGCAAGGAGCGACATTGGTTTACTCTTGTATCCTTAAAAAGTTACAGAACTGTGTCTTAAGAGAATTATTTATAGTTACTATAACTGAATTGACAAATGTCAACGTAACTGATAAATTATATTTGGTAAAATAAAGAGGACGTTTATTTAGGTGGTGGCTGGTTCCTATGCGTCTCACCCGAGAGCGGTCGTCCCACCTGGAGTCCCACCCTGTCCTCACTCAGAAACGGAAAGGGGCCAGAGCGTGACCAGAAAAGAAACAGCTCTTAAATAGAGATGTGTGATTAGAAAAAACCACAGTGCATCAGTCATTTACTGAAAATGAGCGGGGCTCAGGGACACAGACCAGAAGCCAGTGCGGTGTCAATGCCTTCCACACACCGAGCCCGCCTCCGTCAGGTACCGTGCTGAGGGGCACAAGCGTTTGTGGGGCAAGATTCCCTCACTGCAGGGTCTTACCATCCGGTTGGGTCAAAATTATTAACGGCCCTGATTTGTCAAGTACTTAGGGCGTGACTTCACTGTGCTCAACCCTGGAAGCCCTTAGAAATTTACACTGGACTACAAAAGGTTTGGAGCCAGACCGGCCCGGATTCAGATCCCAGATCTTTCACTTGCATTCCTGATTTTAGGGAATCCTGGACCCTCTCCGAGCCTGGCTTTCCTTATCTGCACTAATTACCTCTTTCCTGCAATTGCTAGGAGACTTCAGCGAGGTGATGCATAAAGCACTAAGCTCTGTGCCTAGCACACACTAAACCCCAAGATACGAGTCACTATTTAAAGGATGGGGGATCGATCAGTGACAAGGCAGGGTCAGTATGGTGATCACAGGGGTACACGGAGGGTGGCTACGGGAGCAGGCGGATGGAAAAGACGCCTAACCCAATCTCGAGGGTCAGGGGAGTCTGGGAGGAAGCCAAGGGGAATAGGAGTTAGCAGAGAGTGGGAAGAGAAAGAGCCATCTTGCAGAGGGAGCAATATGCCAGGCAGGGAGGTGAGCCTCGAGCTTTGGAAAACCACGGGTAGTCGCATGTGGCTGGAGTTTGGAGGGCAGAAGGTGACAGTGTGGCCTCATGAGACACACACTGACACACGTTTGTGACAAAGCTGTTTTTTCTGAGATGGCAGATACGGAAGAGCAGAGGCCCCATGCGGTGCCCTCAGGTCTGTCGGACTCCAAAGCCTCTGCCGGGAACCCCTGCCCACCCAGGACGCGTCCCCCGCTTCCCCTACAGGACGTGTGACAACCTTGCCGAACATATACTAAATGCTGAGCATTACTCATCTCAGTCATCAGCCTTTTTTTCCCAGCTTTGTGAAGGTAAAATAGACAAATACATTTGTAAAATATTTAAAATAGAACATGACTTGATATACCCATATGTTGAGAAAAGACTCCCCCCCACTGTGTTAATGAACACATGCTTCACATCACATATTTACCCTTTTTTTCTTTTTAAAGATTCTATTTATTTATTTATTTATTTATTAGAAAAGAGCACGAGTGAGGTGAGGGGTGGGAGGCAAAGCAGGCTCCCCACTGAGCAGGGAACCCAACACGAGGCTCGATCCCAGGACTCTAGGATCATGACCAAGCCAAAGGCAGACATCCAATCAACTGAGCCATGCAGGCACCCCTCTTTTTACTTTTCTTTCTTTTTTTGTGTGTGTGAGAACATTTAAGAAATCAGTATGATTTGGGGGTTTTTGTTAAGATTTTATTTATGTATTTGAGAGAGAGAGAGACAGAGTGAGAGAGAGCATGAGAGGGGAGGTCAGGGGGAGAAGCAGATTCCCCATGGAGCTGGGAGCCCGATGTGGGACTCGATCCCAGGACCCTGGGATCACAACCTGAGCCGAAGGCAGTCGCTTAACCAACTGAGCCACCCAGGCGTCCAGAAATCAGTGTTTTATAACAGGCCTAGACTCTCTAACTAATTCTTCAAAGAAGCAATATGTTAATAAGGTTTATTAAGGGCTAACAGAAAGAGGATAATTGCTTGGTAATTATTATTTGTATAATATTTTAATACACAGTATATTGTACTATACCGTATACTTTTAAATAATAATGGCCTTATTTGCAACTTCAATATTATTTCTAATAACTCTGCAAAATTGATGTTATCACTCTTTTACAAGAGAGAAACTGAATCTCGGGGGAGTTAAGTGTCTTGCCCAAGGTCACATATTCACACCCAGGCTTCCCTCAGCCCAGTGCCTTCCCACCATGCCTGGAGCCAGATGAAACAGCTGGCCAAGGTGCCTTATATAGAGAAGACAAAGGCATCGCTGAAATGATCAGAAATGTGGTGCCTGTTATGTCAATTTTGCCCATGAGACACCTTACATTACCGCACAGTGTTAATTGTCTACTGAAATAGAGAATATCTTCCAGTGGACATTTAAAAACATGCCTCCCAGGCGCCAGTCTATCCCTGATAGTATCTTTGCAACATAATTATAGGCAACAACACCAGCCCCAAGATCCACCAGCGCCTCTTGAAATCCGCTTTCCTCCAACTAAAATCCAGAAACTGACTAATGGAAAGTATCGGACCACTGACCACATTATACTGCATTTTATTACATTATCTAGATACAAAAATCTTTTCATGTGGCTCCCAAGAAAATGACTGGCTTCGGGAAATTAAAAACAAGCAAACAAACAAATTGAAAGAAAAGATAAATTGCAGAAAAGTGAGAACACTTTGGCCAGCCAGAAAAGGTTTTTCTTAACCATAATTTGAAAGACTTTATGGCAACATTCATGTTTAGTTAAGTATGGGTGACTAATACTGCCAAGCTATTGGTGACCTTTTTAAAAAAGTTAAAATAATTCCAAATAAGTTTAAATGTGATGTCACACTCAGTACCTGGCCAAAAAAAAAAAAAAAAAAAAAAATCCCTTATTTTGAACATCATAGAAATTATTTTCTCTTAACTCCTATCAAAGGAATGTTGAACAAGTAGATAGAAAACACTGCTCCAAACTGTGGTCGGCCAGGGACAACCACATGTTTTTCTGTCCTTGACTCTGCCACAGACTGTCACATGGGTGAGTTTCAAGTACATTACCCAAGTTGTTGACTACCTCACAAGTTATTCAGAAATGAAGTGTTTGGTTTTTAGGAGTTAGAAACCTGTGGGAAGAAACAAAATAAATCAGTCAGAGAAAGACAGATATCATGTAATTTCACTCATATGTGGAATTTAAGAAACAAAACAGATGAACATAGGGGAATGGAAGGAGAAATAAAATAAGATAAAAACAGAGAGGAAGGCAAGCGGTAAAAGACTTAACTATGAAAATGAACTGAGGGCTGGAGGGGAGTTGGTGGGGGGATGGGCATTAAGGAGGGCACTTGTTGGAATGAGCCCTGGGTGTTAAATCTAAGTGATGAATCACCAAATTCTACTTCTGAAACCAATACTACACTATATGTTAACTAACTTGAATTTAAATTAAAAGATATACCTAGGGACGCCTGGGTGGCTCAGTTGGTTAAGCGGCTGCCTTCGGCTCAGGTCATGATCCCAGCATCCTGGGATCGAGTCCCACATCGGGCTCCTTGCTCGGCAGGGAGCCTGCTTCTCCCTCTGCCTCTGCCTGCCACTCTGTCTGCCTGTGCTCGCTCCCTTCTCTCTCTCTCTCTGACAGATAAATAAATAAAATCTTAAAATATATATCTAAAATAAAAAAGAAAGAAAACTGTAGAAAGAGAAACTAAAGCTTCGAAAGAATAAATGCCCTGTCAAATATGAAATATTTGCTAAGATCTGATTGCCAGGCCAAAATCCGAACTGTCCCTCTAGGTTCCCTGTCTAGGTTCTGGGAGCTTGGGATGGAGGAATGTCCCCGAGGCCTGAGGCGCTCTGAGGGGAGCCACTCCCAAGCTTAGAGCGCAACAGCTACTGATCTTCTCCCTGGTAGCTCCGGTGCTGTGGAGAACAGGACAAGGCATCATGTTAGAATGTGGGTTATTTCCTTCCTGTATCAGGGTCAAAGATGGCAGTCAGAATCCTCTGGGACGCCCTGGGGCATCACTGGAATTCTGCACTCCCCAGGCACGATCAGCAAGCTGCTTCTCCAGTCAAGACGGATTCTTATTCTTTGACCTCAATAAGAATCCCCATGTCCACTTTCAGAATGAGACAGAAAACTCCTGATCTCATGGAG
>RCUC01131011.1:0-55977 GCA_003697995.1 Taxidea taxus jeffersonii
TGGAATACTATGCAGCCATCAAAAGAAATGAAATCTTACCATTTGCAACAACATGGATGGAACTAGAGCGTATTATGCTTAGCGAAATAAGTCAATTGGAGAAAGACAACTATCACATGATCTCCCTGATATGAGGAAGTGGAGATGCAATGGGAGTTTGGGTTAAGGTGGTAGGAAAAGAAAAAATGAAACAAGATGGGATCAGGAGGGAGACAAACCAAAAGAGACTCTTAATGTCATAAAACAAACTGAGGGGGGTGGGGGAGGAGAGGGGTTGTGAGAGGGTGGTGGGGTTACATTATATGTTTAAATAAAAAAGCTTAAAGAAAAAAAATTTAAGAAAATAAATAAAAATAAAAGTGAGGTGATAGATACCATTTATCATGCAAATGGATGTCAAAAGAAAGCCAGAGTAGTGATACTTACATCAGAAAAACTATATTTTTTTTTAATTAAGTAGGCTCCACACCCATCGTAGAGCCCAATGTAGGGCTTGAACTCACAACCTTTGGGATCAAACCTGAGTTGAAACCAAAAGTCAGACACTTAAATGACTGTACCACCCAGGAGCCCCCAGGCAAACTATATTTTAATCCAAAAACTATAACAAGAGAGGAAGAAGGATACATCATAAAAAGGGGACTATCAACAAGAAGATCTAACAATTGTAAATACTTATGCCCCCAACTTGGGAACACTCAAATATATAAAACAACTAATAACAAACATAAAGGAACTCATTGATAATAATAGTATAATAGTAGGGGATTTTGACACCCCACTTACATCATTGGATAGATCACCCAAACAGAAAATCAACAAGGAAACAATGGCTTTGAAAGAAACACTGGGCCAGATGGACTTAACAGATATATTCAGAACATTTCATTTAACAGCAGCAGAATACACATCCTTTTCAAGTGCATCTGGGACATTCCTCAAAATAGATCACAAACTAGATCACAAATGAGACCTCAAAACATACAAAAAAATTAATACTACACCATGCACCTTCTCTGACCATATGCTATTAAACTTGAAGTCAACCACAAGAAAAAAATTTGGAAAGACCACAAATACACAGAGCTTAAAGAACATGCCACTAAAGAATGATTGGGTCAACCAAGAAATTAAAGAAGAAATTTTAAAATACATGGAAATAGTGAAAATGAAAATCAACAGCCCAAAATCTTTTGGATGCAGTGAAAGCAACCATCAAAGGGAATTATATAGCAAGACAAGTCTACATCAAGAAGCAAGAAAAATCACAAATAAGTTCCTGACCTTACACTTAAAGGAGCTAGAAAAAGAAAAACAAATGAGGCCTAAAAGCAGCAGAAGAAGAGAAATAAATGATACAAAAACTGAAAAACAAAACAAAACAACAACAACAAAACAGTAGGGCAGACCAATGAAACCAAAGCTAGTTAAAAAAAATTAATAAAATTGATAAAGACCTAGCCAGACTTATCAAAAAGAAAAAAGATTCAAATAAACAAAACCACAAATGAGAGAGAAGAAATAACAATGAACACCTCAGAAATACAAAAAATTAAAGAGATTATGAAAATTATACAGATTATACAAAAAAAATTATACAAACTGGGCAATTTGGAAGAAATGGATAAATTCCTAGAAAGGTATAAACTACCAGAACTGAAACAGTAAGAATTAGAAAACTTGAACAGACTGATAACCAGCAAAGAAATTGAATCAGTAACCAAAAATCTCCCAACAGGGGTGCTTGGGTGGCTCAGTTAGGTCTGCCTTTGTCTAAGGTCATGACCCTGGAGTCCCAGGACTGAGTCCCACATCATGTTCCCTTATCAGCAGGGAACTGCTTTTCCCTCTGCCCTTCACTTCTCTCTCTACTGCACTCTCTCTCATTCAAATAAATAAATAAAATCTTAAAAAAAATGTTTCCCAACAAACAAAAGTCCAGAGCCAGATAGATTCACAGGTGAATTCTAACAAACATATAAAGAAGAGTTAACACCTATTCTTCTCAAACTATTCCAAAAAATCCTGCAGGAGAACACAGACAGCAACCTCTTTGACATTGGCCATAACAAATTTTACTAGACATGTCTCCAGAGGCAAGGAAAACAAAAGCAAAAATGAACTATTGGGACTTCATCAAGATAAAATCTTCTGTATTGTGAAGGAAACAGTCAGTAAACCTAAAAGGCAACCTTCAGAATGGGAGAAGATATTTGCAAATGATCTATCTGATAAAAAGTTGGTATCTAAAATATATGAAGAACTTAAAAAACTCAACATCCGTAAACCAAACAAACCAGTTTTAAAAAATGAACAGAAGACAGGAATAGACATTTTTCTGAAAAAGACACGTAGATGTCTAACAGATACATGATAAGATGCTCAACATCACTCATCATTAGGGAAATACAAATCAAAACTACAGTGAGATAGTACCTCATACCAGTCAGCATGGGCAAAATAAACAACACAGAAAACAACAGGTGTTGAGGAGAAAGAGGAACCTCTTACACTGTTGTTGGGGGTGCAAACTGGTGCAGCCACTCTGGAAAACAATGTGGAGGTTCTTCAAAAAGTTAAAGATAGAGCTTCCTTATGATACAGCAATTGCACTATTAGGTATGTACCAAAAGGGTGCAATAATACTTATTCGAAGATATACATGCACCCTAATGTTTATGGCAACATTATCAATAATAGCCAAAGTATGGAAAGAGTCCAAATGTCCATTGACTGATGAATGGATAAAGAATATGTACTGGTGTATATACAAAGGAATGCAATGGAACCATAAAAAGAATGAAATCTTCTCATTTGCAATGATGTGGGTGGAGCTAAAGAGTATTATGTTATGTAAAATAAGTCAGCCAGAGAAAGAAAAATATCATATGATTTCACCGATGTGTGGAATTTAAGAAACAAAACAGATGAACATGGGGGTGGAGAGGAGAGAGGGGCAAACCAGAAAACAGATTCTGAACCACAGAGAAGAAACTGAGGGTTACTGGAGGGGAGTAGTGGGAGTGGGTTAAATGGGTGATGGGTATTAAGGAGGGCACTTGTTGTGATGAGCACTGAGTGTTATTTGTAAGTGATGAATCACTAAATTCTATACTTGAGACTAGTACTACACTGTCTATTAACTGACTGGAATTTAAATTAAAACATGGAAAAAGAAAATGTTAAAAAATGCAAAGATCCTTGTAAACTTATATTAGGCAATAAGCTATGAAAACAATAAATAAGGACATTATATAATATTTGAATAATGGTAAGAGCTACATAAAACATAGAATAAGGTAAAGGGGATCACAAGGGCCAGCACAGTGGGAAGGCAGCTGGTAAGCCTAAATACAGTAGTCAGGGTAGATTTCACTGAGAAGGTAATCGTTATTCAAAGACTTGAAAGACATGAGGAGTTAGCCATGTATCTAACAAGTAAAGAAGAAGGAACAGCAAGTGCAAAGATCCTGAGGCATGAGCATACTTGAAATGCAAGGACCAAAAGTGGGAAAGGGGAAGCATGGTAAGAAGATGAGCACAGAAAGATGATGGTGACCAGGTCATGCAGGAATTTTTAGATTACTGTATTTTTACTCTGAGTGAAATAAACAGTCATTGTAGGGTTTTGAGCTTAGAAGTTATTCTACATGGCTTATGTAGAAGAATCAGTCTGGCTGGTATATTCAGGATAGATATAAAGATGCAGGAGTAGAAGTAGGAGACAAATCAGGAAGCTATTGCAGTTATCTGCACAAGAGATGGTAGTGGTTTATACAAATAAGAGTTAAGGACAACTCAAAATCTAGAACTTAGTATCTAGAAGAATGGAGTTGCCATCACCTGAGATGAGGAAAACTGTGGGTAGACAATATTGAGGCAAGACAGATGGTTGGAAGATCTGTTTGGGACCTGAAAGCTTGAAATGTCTACTACACAACTAACTGGAAATATTAAGGAAGCAGTTGAATATATAAGTCTGGAATTCAGAAGAACGGTCTAGACAGAAGTTATAAATTTAGGAGTCATTAGCATACACCCAGTATTTAAAGTTATATAACAGGATGATATGACTAAGAAAATGAGTTTTGATGGGAAATAGAAAAGGACCAAAAACTGAGACCTAGGGCAGTCAAATATTAAAGAGAGAAGACACCAGCAATGGCAATTCAGAAGGAAGAATCAGCAATAGAGCAGAAAAACAAAGAAAGCTGGGATGCCAGAAGCCAAAAGAAGTAACAAAGAGAAGGGAGTCATCGGCTATGTCAAGTGCTACAAAAAGGGACAATGAGAGCTGAAGTGGTTTCCATGAAGGTCCCTGGTCACTTTGACAAGGGCAGTTTTGGTGGAGATGAAGACCTAATTGAAAAAGGATTAAGAATGAACAGGAGGGAAACTGGAATGTTGCAGCAAAGAGGAGCAAAATGATGGTGAGAGAGGTTATTTTTAATGGAGAACTATTTCAGTTTGTGTGTTGATGAGAATTGTTGAGCAGAGAGTGGAAAATTGATGAGATAGAGAGAGACTGCTGAAATGATGTCCTTGAGTAGGCAAGAGGACACAGGATCTAGTGCATACATATTTGGGATGTCTGGCTTTCAGTATGAACGTGGAGACTTTACTTCTGGCAATGGAAAAGAAAGCAAAGTATGTGTGCTAGATTCTGATGGGGAATAAGGGTGATGGAGGGATTCTGTCTATGCTTTCAGTAAATTATCCAATTATCTAATTTTCTCAGTGAAATAGAAAGCAAATTCATCTCGTGAGAGTAAAGAAGTGATTAGGGATTGTTTGGGGAAGGGGGATTGAAGACATGAAAGAAGGTATAAATAGCCATCTAGTACAATAAGAGATAAAAATATCTGATCTGATTGCCAGGTAGCATTTGAAGGACCCACCTGAAATTCAAGGTCAAGAATGTAAAAATGAGACCAGGTAACTGGTTGTGCGTGTGTGTGTGTGTGTGTGTGTGTGTGTGTGTGTGTTCCAATCACAATCGGTTGCACAGGCACGGGCACTGAAAGTAGGCAAAGGACTGGACTTAATCAGGGTTACTATTTGTCAAGTTAGTACAACAAAGCAAGAAGGAGCAAGAAAATGTTTAGAATGATTGACCATAAATTTAAGGTGCATATGCAGGGATCCTGAGCACTGAAGGAGTAAGGGATAGTGAAAAAAATGGTGAAATACTATTTAATGAAAAAGATGTAAACACAGGTTTGTAGCCCCGCTAGGCATAGACACATCATTGGAGTTAGTACACTAGAGGGAATGAGTAATAAATTTAGGAAGTAGTGTTCAGAGAGTAGGATGGATGAAATTAAGATTTTGGAGGAATAAGATGTATTGATAATGACGATGGCTTGGGTATGATCATGAGAGTGATCAAGCTGTCAAAGAATGTAAGACCTGCAAAATGATCCATATCATTTTGTAGAGGATCCACATCTCTACATCTTTCCTGCATTAACTCAAGCCCTAAATATTGCATGTTTTGAGATGATGTCCTGTCTGTGTTACTAGCTAAGATACTCTTTACCTGTTGGCTATCTCCATTTGGATGCAGAAAAAATACCTCAAAATTAACATGCTTTGGCGCCTGGATGGCTCAGTGGGTTAGGGCCTCTGCCTTCGGCTCGGGTCATGATCCCGGGGTCCTGGGATCAAACCCCATGTCGGGCTCTCTGCTCGGCAGGGAGCCTGCTTCCTCCTCTCTCTCTCTGCCTGCCTCTCTGCCTGCTGGTGGTCTCTGTCTGTCAAATAAATAAAGAAAATTAAAAAAAAAAAATTAACATGCTCTGGGGTTAACTCATTGTTTTACCCTTTCCCTACCCCCTCCACAAGCAGACCCAGAGAATGTGTCATTTGTCTCTTCTAGCTAAGGCAAAAATCAAGACTAACTAGACCTCCTTCCCTAACCAGCAACATTAAAAGAATTTACAATCTCTGTTGATTCCATCACCTAAATCTACATTTTAAACTGTCTTCTTTCTCCAGCCCCACTCCCACAGGCTGAAATTTATACCCTCAACATTTCAAAACTGGATTACTGACGCAGCTTCCCAGCCTCTTTGCTGTGGTTTTGTCCATTTTCAAAGCCATTATCCACATTCCTCCTGGAGTATTATTTCCTAAATGCAAACCTGCTTAAAGTGTCTCAGTGGAGGCTTTAAGTTACCTTCAGGATGAAATCCATACTCCTAGGCAAAGCCAGGCAGCTGCTTATCTCATGTCTGCCTGCCTCCAACCTCACATTTCACTGCTTCTCAGCACACCACATCACCTTTTGCTCCAGCCGCACAGAATTGCAGCCAACTCCTCAATTCTTTACCTTTGCAAATGTGTTTCTGTTTCCAGGAATGTTCTTCCCCATTCCACCATCTTTTTCAACTAGCTAATTATTGCTCATTCTTTACAGTTAACTCAATCTTGCCCCATTCTGAAAAGCTTTCTCTGGGGTTCTTAGTGGGTTTAGGATTTCCATCTATGTGTCTCCAAAGCATCCTGTTCCTATCTACATCAAGACATTTTCCCTATTGTAAATTAGTCATTTTTTAAAAATTTATTTGACAGAGAGAGAGAGATCACAAGTAGGCAGAGAGGCAGGCAGAGAGAGAGGGAGAAGCAGGCTCCCCACTGAGCAGAGAGCCTGATTCGGGGCTCGATCCCAGGACCCCGAGATCACGACCTGGGCCGAAGGCAGAGGCTTAACCCACTGAGCCACCCAAGTGCCCCTGTAAATTAGTCATTTTTAATCTGCTGTTTCTCTTCTGAATCTGAGCTCACTGAGGGCAGAACATTGGGGGTTGTTTTAGTTAAACTTTCTGTAGTTCTTAACACAATGTCTGGGTACATAATAAGTAAACAGTATGGGCTTTCTAAATGAAAGACTGGCTCTCAATTGAATCCAGCCATTATGGTGGTTTAAATATCTGTTCAAATCCTGAGATCCCCATTGCATGAAATTTCTTCAGGACAGTAATTCTCTTGTAGCTCCCAAAGTATATAGAAAAATGTTAGCAACACAGAACAAGCACTTGGTAAAAAAAAAAAAAAAAATGAGTCCTGCAGTTTTTTTCCCTTGGTGATGCAGCAGGGTCAGAACCTGCAAAATCCCCACTCAGGCCAGCTGACCTCAGTTATATAGAATAGACAAGGTAAAGTATATAGGTTTCATTCAGTTACAGCAAATATTTGCCTCTAGACTCAGTAGCTATCATTCTGGCAACTGGACAAAATTGTTTCACTATCTCAAATTTAGGTGAAACTAACGAGTATATTCGATGACTATGATCAATACCAAAAATCGCCCCCCCCAAAAAAAACCTTCTACCTTTTTTTGCAAATAAATTGCAATAGGTTATCACCATAATGTGAAAATTTAGCACAATTTCCTAAGAAGGAAAACTGCCAAACAAAAGGAAATAATCATTTTGATGTTAAACAAAGAATTACATTCTGACTTTGTGTAACTACAAACTGCCACACTGCAGCAAACCATGTTCACTTACTTAGCCAAAGGTTCTCCCCTTTCCACTGCCCCTTCTTCCTGGGCAGTTCTCAAGTGGAGCTTCACCAGTTGCCAACATGAGCTCAACTAACCTCCAATACCAGCTCCCCTGTTTCTTTCTCCTGATCAAGAAGTACAGCAGGATTCCAGGGAAGGACCAGTGTAGGCTTGAAAACTCTGGGGTATTCCTCCTACAACAAAAAATGGAATATAACATCAGAAATAAGAGAGAGTAATCGAATTGCAGGTTTTTATGGCTTATTACTTTTGTTTTGTATAGCTTTGTATATAGCTTTTGTTTTGTATAGTTTTGTATAGCTTTGTTTTACTTCACTCAGCTATTACTGAATTTCAGGTTAGCATGTGCCTGATGGGTTACTGTGCCAAGCGGGCGCCAAGATACATAGCAGAACACATGGAAATAGAAGTGTGGCAAGAAGTGTATGGTTGAGAGGCAGGCAGGTCTGCACTTGAATCTCAATTCTGCTTCCAACCCCAAATATTGTGTGTCAGTTACTCAGTCTCCTTGAGCCTGAATTTTCCATCTGCAGACTGGAGAAGACAATGTCTTCCATAAAGGGCTATTGTGAAGAGGAACTAAGATCACACACATCATGTGCCTAATAAAGACTTGACAGAGTTGACAATTAATAAATGATACCTGTTCTCCCAAAGAGTTTACTATCCACCTAAGAGACAGAAATTTACATAACTTACCATAATAAAATGTTATTAAATACTATTGAGCAAACCCTATGAGAGAAGAGACAAGGGAGTAATTAATCCTGCTGGAACACGTAGTAGGGGAGACTTTACCACCAGACCTTCAGATTTTGCTATTTGACACTAGCATTGACCAATTCACTACTATAACCATTGAACATGCTCTAACAGCCCTGCTGTAAAAGGAAACAAATCAATCTTCTCTTGACCTTACACCACTCCCTCCAGCTTCTTGCTCATTTCTCTTAGATGATCTCATCTAGTCCCTTGACTTTATATACAATGTATGCCCTGATGACTCCCAAATTTACATCCTCAAACTTGGACATTCAACTGCTGATTCGACGTGAACACATCAGTAGGGTTCCCAAACTTAATGGGTCTAACACAACTACTAATCCTGTCCAGTCTCCCCACAAAACAAAACAAAATAAAATTAAAAAAAAAAATACTTGCTTCTTATTTATTCTTCCCTGTCTTGTAAATGTCAATACCACAGTCATCTTTGCTTGCCCTTGGTCCTTCACCCTGTTTCTAATCCATCAAGTCCCTGGAATCAACCTCCTTGTTCTTTTCCCTCCATCTTTACTGCAACCACCATCACCCAAACCCCCACCATCCCTCAGCTAGACCTTGCATAGCCTCCTAACCCACCTTACAGTAGCCAATTCAGGTTCACTGCTCTGTCCACGTTCCACTAGTCTTCACAAAGTAATTACAGTGATTTTCATAAAATCAGCATGCCCCTTTTTTAACACTACAATGCCTCCCCATTTCACTTGGAAAAAATCCTCGGTGCCTTGCCATGACCTAGGAAGCCTTGTGCTGCCCAACCCCACTTACCTCTCTGCCCCCCTCTCCTGCCTCTCTCCAGTTCACCTACAATGCCCCAAGCACAAACGGCTTCTTTCCATTTCTCAAATGTAGCAAGTTATTCCTGTTTGGGGAAAAAAACAAATTTGTTCTTTGCTCTATGCAACACTTCCCCCAACCTCTGCATGGCCCAGCCTTTCCCATATTTCAGATGTCAGTTCAAATGCCCCTATCTCAGAAAGGCAACGCCCCAACCATCCATTATAGAGGAGCCCTGCACTCCCTCTCACACCAATTGCTATTATGTCACTCATTTGTCTGCTTCACAACACTAATTCTTTGCTAAATTTGTGCTTTTTTGTTGTTTATTCCTCTCCCTCCAAAATATAAGACTGGGGTGAACCCAGCTCTTGAGAGCTTGTTATTGCTCCATCTCCAGTGTCTAGACCAGTGTGTGGGACTTCATGAGCATTCACACAATATTTGCTGAATAGATGAACATAGTTCTGGAAGTGTTTGGTAAGAGGAACTGTCAGATTTAGTAATTAAAATTAAAGGGGAGGGGGAAGGATGCATAGGCAGAGCACAGAGGATTTAGTGCGTGAAATGACTCTGTATGACACTATAAGAATGGACAGGTGTCATTCATTATAAATTTCTCCCAACCCACAAAATGTACAACACCAAGAGTAAACCCTAATATAAACTATAGACTTGGGGTGATAATCACATGTCAAGTATGTTTATAAATTGCAATAAATGCTCTATCCTAGTAGGGGATGGTGATCATGGGGGAGCTAGGCATGTGGGGGCTAGGGCCAGGAGGAATATGGGAAATCTTTGTACTTTCACTCAATTTTGCTATGAACCTAAAACTGCTCTTAAAAAGAAGTCTATTAAATTTTTTAAATTAAAACAAATTAAATATAGTATTCTTTATGGCTTCACTTGCCTTCTGTGGCACTAGCAATTGTCATTGATAATTTGCTACAGGGTGAAACCGGGGTAATTTGGAGTGACTTTACTCACAGATGAACTTTGTGCTCTTGGAAAAATGGTCATCAGAAGGTCAGCAAAAAAGGTACAACTCAGGGCCCCCTCCCAGGTCTGAAAGGGATCATGCACAAAATGGTACATTTAAGGCATTTATTTAACTTGAGTGAGAGTGCATATTATTCTGAACCTCTTTTCTCCTAAATCAATGAGAAGTTCAAAAGCAATGAGAACAATTAAGAGGAGTAGAAGAAATTAAGAAATTATCCAAAGCAGTCATTCCTACAAAAACATGTTCAAAGTAAATCAGGAATGCAGAGGCCTTTCTAAGTTATGTACCTGTCAGGAGGCATATCTGTTCAAGGAAAGGTCCAGTCAGCAGAAGGTGGGAGGCCAGACCTTCTACAAACACGGGAGCTGACTGGTAACAGGGACAACACTCCCACTTTCCTCCTCTAATTGCGCAGGTACTAAGAGTTTTTAAGTCTAGTACCTCATTTGTGGTCTCATGAATTCTAGAAAACAAAATCCCTCATATGGAGTCACCTGGTGTTATTTCTACATTGAAATCCGAGACTGGAAGGCACAGATTCCATGCCTCCAAATCTGTTTTTCAAGCCCCTCTCTAATCATTAGTGCAAAGGTGCCGCCACACCTATAGGCCCTGTATCCTCTGTGTGGTCACTGTCACTGGTGACAGAACACTCTCCTTCCTAATAGAACCAGCATGTGTCATTACTGAAGATTCATACAACCAACCTAACGTATGCCCGCGCTTCATCTCTTTGCCTCCTGCACCAGCTACTTGATAATTTTCATACTGAAAACTGAAGCAATAGAGAAGGAATAAATGAATCTGCCTTCTGTTGACCCATTCGTCCAAGTCTGGTAAGGACCACCCCCACAACCACCACCACCTTGGATCCTGGGACAGCAGCAGTGAATAAGCTAGGCAAGACTCCAGTGTGTAACATCGGTGTTACCTTCGCTTTAAAATGGACAAGGTAGGGCACCTGGGTGGCTCAGTGTGTTAAAGCCTCTGCCTTCGGCTCAGGTCATGATCCCAGGGTCCTGGGATTGAGCCCGCATCGGCCTCTCTGCTCAGCAGGGAGCCTGCTTCTTCCTCTGTCTCTGCCTGCCTCTCTGCCTACTTGTGATCTCTGTGAAATAAATAAATAAAATCTTTTTTAAAAAATTTAAAAAAAGTAAATAAAATAAAATGGACAAGGTAAAATTTGCTTTATTAAATTTTGACAACCTTTAAACAAGGCAAACAGCTCAAGGTGACACTGTCAAGGAAATCTTGCCTCCTCTAGGAGTGTTTTTTCCAACACTCTATGCATGTTTGACTCACCTGGGGAGCTATTTTTATAAACTCACTGAGAGGTTATGATTTAATTGCTCTGAAGTAGGATGGTTCTAATGAGCTGCTACCGTGAAGAACCAGCACCCTAAGTAGGTACGTAGAAACCTCCAGATTCTTAAACAGCCAGGGAGGGCTCCCAGCATTGCAGTGCTGACCTTTGAAACTGAGAGGACACAAATAATAAATAACAAGAAAGCAAATGAAAAAACACATCTCAATTAGCACTGGAAACCGGTGAGGTGAGGAAGATTCATTCTACAGTTACAAGGTCTTAATCACAATTGTGTCATTTGTACAGTTATTTTTGGTAAGTGAAACAGTAAAAATGCTCTGTTGATAATAGCTTCAATTGGGCTTTGTTTCTTCCGATGATACTTTTGGCAACTTCACTTTGACTGTGAATTTACCTATTCCAAATTGACTTTCATAAGAGTAAAACTCCCTGAGTTATTTCTTTGCCTGAAGCCCTGCTTTGATGTGTTTAAGGTGGGGGCAGGGAATCCTTTTAAATGAATTTCAAGGCTATGTCAAAAGCAGTTTAAAAGTTAGAAAAATATTGTCATAAAATTGCTAAAGTAAATAATTTTTTGAAATTTAACAGCAGCACATTGGATAGTTAAAAGTACAGCTCGGTCTGTATTTTGTGGATTTTTGTGAGCTATTGGCTTTCTACCTAATCCTCTCAGGCTCCTTCTGGAAGAGCTGTACTGTTTTGTTTTTGCCATGTCTATACCCAGTCCCTCAGGTTCATTGCTAAGATGTGAAGTTTGGTTGCCCGTACACTCTCAAGGTCTTTACCATCACTCACTCACACACAGACCCACTGGGCTGTCCACTAAGAGACAGATCCCATTGCCAACTCCTGGCAATCACTGAGTTCTCCCACAGTGGGGAGCGATTTGTACAGAGTCACCCACACTTAGCTGTCTGGTCCTTCTCAGAACTATGGAAATAAATGAGCACCAACCAATGAGGAAAGCAAAGACTATTTATTTATTCTGAACTAGCTATAGCAAGGGAGTCAGCCATTATCACTTGCATTTGGGTATAGACTCAAAGACAGGTAGGGGAGTTGGAAATTTTAAGGTAAAAAAGATAAGGCTTCAAGGGTGCCCTGACTGGAAGCTATTGGCACAAGGAAGCTGCAGGTGGGCTAACTAGATGTGCTCCGTGATTGGTTAAGAATACATATTTGGCAGGGATGCCTGGGTGGCTCAGTTGGTTAAGCGGCTGCCTTCGGCTCAGGTCATGATCCCAGGGTCCTGGGATCGAGTCCCACATTGGGCTCCTTGCTCGGTGGGGAGCCTGCTTCTCCCTCTGCCTCTGCCTGCCACTCTGTCTGCCTGTGCTCACTCTCTCTCTCTCTAACAAATAAAAAAAAATCTTTAAAGAGTCTAGTGCAGGGCTTGATTTCATGACCCTGAGATCACGAACTGAGCTGAACCAAGAATCCCAAGAATTGGCCACTTAACCTCATTCCCTATTACAGCCTCACAGAGTCTCTATACATATATATTTTTTTTTTGCTGGTGAGAGAATCTCTGGGTACACATGAGATACACTTAGGTTGGCCCTATGGTCTCACAGTCCTACAATGGTGGTACAAATTTAAAGTGGCATTAATCTGGGACACCTGGGAGGCTCAGTTGGTTAAGCGGCTGCCTTTGGCTCAGGTCATGATCCCAGCGTCCTGGGACCGAGTCCCACATCGGGCTCCTTGCTCAGCGGGGAGCCTGCCTGTGCTCGCTCCTGCTCTCTCTCTCTCTGACAAAAAAAATAAAATAAAATAAAATTTTAAAAAAGAATACATATTTGGCAGGATGCTTGGGTGGCTCAGTCAGTTAAGTCATCTGCCTTCAGCTCAGATCATGATCCCAGGGTCCTAGGATCAAGCCCCACATTGGGCTTCCTGCTCAAGGGGGAGCCTGCTTCTCCCTCCCTTTCTCCCCCTGCTTGTGCACTCTCTCTCTCTCTCTCTCTCACTCTCTCTCTCTCTCTCTTTGTGTGCCAAATAAATAAATGAAATGTTAAAAAAAAAAAAAAGAATACATATTGGGCTTTCTCTTGTTGGTCATAAACTGGACAGGGGGGCAAAAAAATAGGGAAGGTGTCAGTTACTTTTTTTAATTATTTTTTTAAAGATTTTATTTATCTACTTCTTTACTTGAGAGAAAATGAGAGAACACAAGCAGGGGAGAGAGGCAGAGGGAGAAGGAGACTCAATGGGAGAGAGCCCAGTGGGGCTTCATCCCAGGATCCTGAGATCATGACCTCAGCCAAAGGCAGACACTTAACCGACTGAGCCACCTGTACCCCAAGAAAGTGTTAGTTATTAATCAGGTTCTGACTCTTTGAGGCCAACTATTGAAGAACTTATTATTTAGCTTCTTGAATTGTCACTAGAGATAGAAATCTGGCTTCCTTCATGTCTGAGTTACAGCAGGCTGTCTTCCTGGATTGTTTATTGTACATAAGGAGTTGGTTTCCCAGGCAGGTTGCTGCAAGTTGTGGGTCAAAGTTCTATCTTTATGTATGGTCTGGCCATTGTCCCTTCATATATTCAGTCTCTCTGGACCGAAAGAATATGGGTTGTGGTGGCTACTCAATCTTCTGCTTTCCAAACTGTCCCACCTCCTGACTGCAATGATTAGCCACAAATACACTGATACTTTTACTCAGTAAATATAACTTATATTTATAAGGCAAAACAACTAGGGAATGGTCCAGAAGGATACTATTAGCTACTTCTTTTATTATGATCTCGTATTTCTGGGTAATCTTAAACTTTGGATTAAAAGATAGAAAAAGGCTTAAAAGTAGAAGCTGTCCTGACAGGCCTTTCTTTATTTGGTTTGTCTAGGCTCTGTGAGAGCTGAACACCTTTAATCACTACTTAGAAATAAGAAGGAAGTAGCTATGGCAAAATCAAGTGTCTGAGCAATATATTCCTGATTTCTCTGGATGCAAATCAGAGAGTAGTCCTCTGGCAGCTCCTCTTCAAGAGCTCTTCATGGTCCCACTCTGCATTCTCTCTCTCCTTGGTTCCTGGGAGTACCACTTACCTGTTGATGATGAGGCCTGAGCAATAGTCAAATCCCGGGCTCCATCAGGACTAGTATCTTATACCCTATGACTTGATTGCCTCTCCAGTTCAACTCAAGACGTCTGTAGCTGATCAGAACACATAGGCCAATATATACTTAAAAAGTAAATTTCTGTCCAATTTCTTTTTTTTTAAGAATATACAAACAAATATTATGTCAATTAGTTTCAGGCAAATAAGAGTGTTATATTATTCTGAGATTTAGTTTCTCGTTGTACTTGAGATCAATTTAACCAGAGAATGTTAACCACCACCAATACTAAAGTCAAGGATGAACACTTAAATACATTCTTTAGAGGAATTTGCACAATTATGTGATATAGACATTGTACCCATTTTGTAGATGAGAAGATTACAAGCCCCAGAAAGACCCAAGGGAATGCAACAAACAAATTACACAGCTTTTATTTCGCGTACCAAGAGTCCTTGCTCCCAGTTACTCATACTATATTAGTTTTCCAGAGAAATATGATGGGTAGGGAATCAAGAAAGCTGGGTGTGTAATTCAGTCTAAATCTAGAGGCCCAAGATTCAGGAGCACCAGTGTTGGAGACAGGAGAAGGTGAAAGACAAATAGATGAATATTTCAGCTCAAACAGAGAACAAATCTGCCCTCCCTCTGCCTTTTTGTTTCCATCAGGACTTCGGTGGAGTCCCTGACACATACTGACAAGGTGAGAGTGATCTTTACCCAGTTCGTTAATTCAAATACCGTCTTTTCTAGAAACACTCTCACAGACACACCCAGAAATGTTTTACCAGCTCTCTGGATATCCCACAGCCCAATCACGTTAACACATAAAGTTAACCATCACACATGTCCTGTGAGAGCAGATATTTAAAGATGCTCCTAGGTCATTTTCACAGAATAACCAGAGGCACGTGTCCTAAAGACAGCTTCACCCCTCAGAGGCCAGGGTTTTGGGCACCCAGGAGTCCTTCCTTATGCTATATAGCAAACCATCCTTGGTTCCCCCAACTGATAACACAAATTGCCTTGTAATAATGCCAGCATATATGATAAATTCCTTCTACACAAGCTCACAGATCACATCCTGCCTCGGGGAGCAAAGCCTTGGTATGTTTATCAAAGCTGCTGCCAAAACTGTCACTTACGATTCAATGGTGCCACATTCTCCATGTTCACTTCAACTTTATAGTTAATATGAAATCACTTCTTGCTTTTGTTATTTTCAGTTCTTCTCCAGCTATCTTATCAGTTTGATGTTTATATATGTTTATGATGGTATCAGTATGAGATAGGGCATTTTTATTTTCTTAGCAGTTGACAGAATCATTTATCATCAGAAGAAGAGATCCACCAGTGCTCAGAAAATTATTTGAAGCTTCTGGTTGAGTAGAAGCTAAGACCTTGGAGGGACTAAATGTAAGAATTTGCCCGCCAGAGGCAAGGAGAGGAAATTCTTTTCACTGGAAAGGGAAGAAGGAGTCAGGCAAAGACAGGAAAAGAGATAATGCCCACAGTTGTTTATAACTCCTTGTAGCTCTCCTCTAACACTTCAAGCCTACACTAATAAAATTCTGATTGTGATTAGAACTTTTGTGGACACTGATGAAGGGTACTCTCGGTCTCAGTCTAGTGAGCTAGACCTAGTTGTATGAACCTTGTCTTTTTAACTATGTATTCTGATGCTTTGACATCTGGGGTCTTGCTGACCCTCCTAGAGTTGGCCAGTTCCTAGATATAGGAAACCACTCTCTTAGGAGAAAGCTCTTCAAAGGCAAACCAAGTAATGCAGAGCATACACCTCCAACCATCTCCTTTCTTGCTCACACTCTGGGCCACTCTCCACCTACTCTCATCACCTGAGACAATGAAGGACAGCTCCTATGCCCTCGAGCCTGATGAAATTGTTTGATGTGCCAACCGCAGGCCAGCTTACCCTCCCTTACCTGTTCCTTCCTGCAGAAGAGTTGGGGGAAATCAGAGGGGGAGAGGAACCATGAAAGACTGTGAACTCTGAGAAACAAACTGAGGGTTTTGGAGGGAAGTGGGGTGGAGGGTTGGGTGAGCCTGGTGGTGGGTATTAATTAAGGAGGGCATGTACTGCATGGAACACTGGGTGTGGTGCATAAACAATGAGTCTTGGAGCACTGAAAAAAATAAAATTAAATTAAGAAAAAAAAAGGTCTGTGAAGTAGTTTGTGAAGAGCAGAAATTTTAAAGCACATTAAAAACAAACAAACAAACAAACAAACCACACACATACAGTAAAGGCCCTTATTCCCGTTTCCCCTGCTTTCTCTCTTCAGGCTGACTCTCGTGCTTCCCGGTGCAGACGCACAAGGCTTGGCATGACTCCTCCTCTTGGGCATTGTGAGTAACTAGTTTTTCAAAGGCAACCATCTCCCTATCTGTTGACCTTACTCTACCTCAACTTTTCTATTAATATGCTATGTTTTAAAACACAGTGGAAAAATCCAGAGGAAACCACAAAGGAGAAATTTGTCAGAAGTTCCTATGTGGTGAGAAGAGCTGGGGCTGAGCCTAAATTACTTTAGTCTCAGAGGGGCAGGAAGTCCTCCCTCCTAGATATATCTTTGCCTCACCCCCAGCATTACACAGGTCCCTTCTCCTTCTCCTTTTACCTGGTTGAATTAGCAAACCAATAAATCAACCCCTAACAGTTTGCTTTCATAACACCAGTGATTCTCCTTGAGAACACAAGGTAGGAAGAGATATGAAAACACGTATTTTCAGCTCTGAACAAAAATGAGAATCTTCAAACCGATGTCCGTGGTCAAGTTTTATCTGAACTGGGTGGTAGATAAAGGGTAAAACATTTTTTTCTTTAGGGAAATTTCTCTTTTCAGTATTAAGGACACACCTAACAGAATAAACATTATACATGACAGGAAGGGAAGAAACATGAAAAAACAGTGTGAAAAAAATTCATCCTTTCAGAAGATCTCTTGACATCTAACTAACCTATATGTTTAGGTTGTTAGAAATTCCTGTTGAGCACATCCTGAAGCTTTAGGAAAAAAAGTAAACACTAAGATTTAAAATTATGTCTATGGTAAATCCAGAGCCCTAAAGTCACTTAGAAATAATGATAACTCAGAAGACAGGCGTGTATGATAGAAATTATTTTTAATTTCTATTTAAAATAATGTATTAAAATTTAGAATAACTATAATTATGCAAAATCTGTTCTTATTTTTATTCCATTACAAAATAAGAATTAAGCAATTCAGAGTCAGATAGAAATTATGGCCTATAAAAGACAGAACTGACAGCCACTTTGGACTGTATGTGAGGATATAACACTCAACAGACACACACACACACACACACATGCACACTCAATTTCTTTTTTTATTTTGAAGGTATGAGCAGATTCTTTGTTTTGTGACCAATAAATTAAGCATGCATAAAAACAGTTTTGTGAAGAACTAAAAATAAGTATTAACTGTATTTAAGAAAATATATATATTTGGTGTTGTTCTTTATTAAAATAATCTTTAATGGAAAGCCATTCTTGTAAATTAAAATACTTTGAATTATTTTTACTCTGTAAGCCAAAATTTTCTGGGACCATTTTGCATGCAAACAATCCATGGAATTTGAGTAGTAAAAATTAAAAATTTCAAAAGTACTTGACCTAATTTTCAACAAATGCCTCCATATATGCCAGTTGAAGGAGTCAGAGTGAGTTAGGCCTCTAGGATTTTCATCTTTGTGCCCTCAGCACTGGCACAGTATCTGTCATCTTGTAGGTTCCAAACAGGTGTTTTAATAAACGAATGAAGGAGAATTAAGAATACAACTGTAATGATAGGCATTAAATGCCAATGATCCTCCAGAGGTATGTGCTAGAAAAATTAACATCAATTTCTCTAAGTGTGATATATTAGAGAAGATTACTATGCACAAAAATCCACCCAAGTCACATAGAATTCTGGTTGGTTTCTGCCCCTTGGAAGTTACAAGACGTCAAATGGCAAAAATATTGAACATTTCCAAGTAACATGCAGCATGTTTTAGACTTTCTGTCCTTAAACACATTTATTTTTCTTTAAAAACTCAGCCTTCTATATGAGACGCTGGCAGTAAACAAGGCTAAGTCTTCGTAGATAAAACAGAGTTATTTCAAAGGAATCTAGGACAAATGTACAATTCATAGAAAACATTATCAGACTATAAAACAATTGACTGGAAGGAAAACAATCTGAAAGTCAAGTCTACACCTTAATAAGGATGTGGTTCCAAATGTTCTGACCACTTTCTAACCATGAGGGACCATTAAGGATTCTCTGCTAGCTGTATCCTCTTGGGATAAGGGGATCCTACCTTCCTGATCCCCTTGGCCATTACAAGTGTCCAAATTCACTCCTCTTCCTTTATCAGAGGCCAAAGCTAGAGTTTGCTGGCAGAGTGACTCCTGACCTTCTCCTGGCAGACAAGTGGGATTCAGGTATATGGGAGGGAAAAAAACTTCTTCCTCTTCCCTCAAGTTCAGTGACTGGGGCCTGAGAGTTAAACAAAAGGTAGACTAACAGTATGACAGAAAAGGCAAACAAATTTTATCAATATTTAAAGTTTTGTGTGCATGGGGACATCACAGAGAAGAGGTGAAAGCCCAAAGGAGCAGCTAGACTCAGGGGCTTACATATCATTTTAACAAATGGCAATGAACTGCAGATACATGACTAGAAAAGAAAGGAGTCTGGGCTGCCAGGACTCACAAACTGTGGAAAGTGAGGAGGAAATACAGGGGAGAGCTAATCATGGAAGACAGGCGTTATCTTAGTAAGGTTTGTCACACCGACCAATCTCAGTGCCAGTTCTCCATCTCCAGTGATAAGAGTCTCTCTTTAGTCCTGGTATGAGGTGGGGGTGGGGGGTAGGGATTTACTCCCTCTTTTCAGACAGATTGGGGGAGGGCAGGAAGCTCTTTTTGTGTCCGCTATTTCATAACTGACTTTAGCTCAAAATAATCAATTATGCCAAAGTGGCAAAATTTGGGGTGGCATATTCTGGACCCCTTCACAGGAGTGGGTGAATTGTCACATATTCCAGAGGGGCACTGCTTAAAGTCCCTTCAGTTTTATCTGAAATGTCCTTTGAAGTATCCATGGAAGGGCAACTTAAGAAAGTTACACAGGGGTACCTGGGTGGCTCAGTCAGTTGAGCATCCAGCTCTTGGTTTCAGCTCACATCATGATCTCAGGGTCCTGGGATCAAGCCCTACATGAGGCTCCATGCTTGACGAGAAACCTGCTTGAGATTCCCCTCTCCCTCACACTCTGCCCCTCCCCCCACTCACATGTGTGCTCTCTTTCTCTCAAATAAATAAATAAATCTAAAAAAAAAAGGGAAAGGAACTTATACAAGTGAAAGCAGTATGTGAAGAAGATGCAGAAAATAATGAAGTCAACTGCTAAAGCAAAGAGATCTTATGAAAGGCAAATTAACCTGGAAATAAAACAATTTTTACAAAGCCAGTTAGATCCTCTTTACGTGATGTCATTTTGTAGATAATTTAAGCCAGAGCTCCTAGCTAGATCCCTCTAGATAGTTTAAATCTTGCTCTGGATTTCTCAGCTTCTAGAATTTGCTTTTTTGTTGTTGTTGTTGGTTTAATTGTGTGCTTGATTTTGTCTTTGTATTTCATTTTGCTCATTGTGTTTGTACTTCTTAGCACTTTCCATTGCTAGATTTAGATTTATGAGATTAAAGGGATGAGAAATATAGCCTTGAAAAAATATGAACAGGATGGAGACAAAAGATGCTCTTTTTTCTTAATCATGAAAAATGAATGACACTTAGGGTAATCAATATAGTCAAAATCAATTACTGTCTGGTCAAAGAATGATCCATGGATTCTGAAAGGTGTCTACACCAGCAAAAATATCATTATAAAATAATAGATCGAGGCTAGCATCAACTGCTAATCCATAGAATGAAGAACATAGATGTTTGTCTACAAAGGTCTTCATGGAGGTCATCCAAGAAAATCTGTTTCCACTGGAGAATTCTGCAGTTCAGAAGTATTAAATGACTAGCCCAAGGCCATACAATAAATTCTGGCAGTGTCAGAACTAGAAAAAACAAAGTTTAATGGTTCCAAATCTCCTGCCACTTCTATCAAAACAGTATCTTTGACATCTGAAGGAGGACGAAAAAAAAAAAAAAAAGAAAGGAAAAAAAAGTACTTGTTTTGTATTTGGTTTTACCTAAAAGGAAGAGCTTTTTTCAGGACATGGCTTAGAGATTTTTGAGACCACTTCCTACATTGATTTTTGTTCTTCCCTTTGTTGGGCCATATTTCCCCTAGACTTCAAGAACTATGAAATGAAAAAGGTAGAAATACATATCAGTGTATATTTTAGTCCTTATCAGTTGCTCCGATGGAAATCTTAAAGGAATGTTGAATGTGGGGAATCAAATGGGATCTTACACATTTCAGCTTTACCAACTTACTAAAACACTTTTTTAAGTATTAATTGTAATTAATCTTTCTAATTCTGGTATCAAAACACACACACACATATAAATATATATACATATATGTATATACATATTTTTAAAAAAATTTTTAAGTAATTCCTGTAATGGCTGAACCCCATCAAAAGGAGAAGAGAGACCAACCACTAAGCTGGAGTTCAGTCTAACAGAGGAAAATGCAGCAGGCAGAATGGAGAAGATCAGACCAAACAGGCTACACTGCCTGATGAATGACTCCCAAATGGTTGTGTTGCCCTAACCTCTGTCAGGAAGGCCACAGAGCCAGCTTGCTGTCTCCACACCTTTGCGGACCTCGAAACCCCGCCTGATCAGTGACAGAGTGAGTCACAATTGGCCTGGATTCTTGACTTGGTGCACTTTGCTACCTCATTTTCCCAACAACTGAACTGCCAACATTTATCTTCTCACTATGTTAGTGAAAACCATGCTGCTTGCAGCTCGCTAATGGACAGAAAATAGTTTCTTGCTTCTCTGAAAAAAATAAAAATAAAAAATAACCAGCCATTAGAATTACCCAGAACAAATGGGGAAATTGTGTGGGGAAAGGGCAGGCTACAAGGCTGTGGATCCAAGTTCAGGCATAAAGTGTGCCTAAGGCAGAAAGCCTGACAAGCATCCTGCACTAAAATATAATACATTGGGGTTTTTGTTTTTTGTTTGTTGTTGGGGTTTTTTTGTTTGTTTATTTTTGGGGTTTTTTTGCTGCCTTGTAAAAGTGATAGGTTTAGTGTTTCTTCAGAGCAAAAGTTGGCGTGCCGGTAACAGCCCCAAAGCCTTAATAGAACATTAGATGACCAATCATGTCAGAAGTCAGGGCCTGTGCTCTGTCTAGCCCATGGCCTCAGGTCCTCTGAAGCCTGGGCTAGGATTACCTCTGTGAGAGGAACAGTGCATGGCCGGCAGCCTGCAGCCTCCCCCATAGGATCCTAGCAGAAGGGGTCTTGACTATTGAATTTTTTCACAAAATTATGATCTCTGTAGTCACAAATAAAATTACATAAAGCATTTCAAAGCTTTGAGCATATTCAATTATCTTTAGGACCATACGGTTAGAGAATACTGCAAGAATCTTTGGTTGAAATATCTATCATCTTTGGCATTTTCTTTCCCATTATCTCTACATTCACTCAGTCATCCATATCACCAACCTGAAAGCCTAAATATCTCTGAAATCTATTCAGTTCTTTCCGTCATTTCTGCATGGCCATTACCCCAGTCCGATCCACCATTAACTCTTACTTAGACCATTAATTTGTCTCCTTGCTTTCATTCTGATGCCCTCCTGTGTGTTAGCAAACCCTGCCATGAAATCTCAGTGGCTTATGGCACCAGGCATTTGTTTTTCTGACTTGAGGCCTGGGGGTCAGCTTAGCTCAGGTCTGTCCATCTCATCTTTGGACATGCTGTCTCATGACTGACACAGAAGCAAGAGGCCAAGACAAACCTTGGAAGCACATCCAGAGCCTCCACCAATGTTCCATCAGGCAATGCATGTATTATTGCCAAGCCTAACATCCTACAGACATGTACATATGCTCCCCCGATCTAGTGGGAAAGGGTACAAAGTCACAAGGTAAAAAACAAGGATCTGTTCTTTCAGCTGTGGAGGGAATGCAGAAATGGAAAAGATAATGCAGTATGACCCACTATCTATTGTGTCTTCTCCCATCAAACCAGAGAGGTTTTTTAAAAGTAAACAAATTCAAATAAAAATGCCACTCCCTTTCCCATACTCTTTAATGATTGTATTACCAATTGCAAAAAAGTGCCCTACAGGGATCCAGCAGAAAAGCCCCTGCTTACAGCTCCAGCCTAAACCTCTTGCCATCTATCTTCCTCCTCCATTCTAGGCTCTAGCCATACTGAACCTCTGCCCTGCCAGCCTCTACCCCACCTCGGAATTTGCTCAACATAATCTCTCTTCCTGCCTGGAATACATTCTCTCCCTTTTCCTTCACTGAAACTTGTATCTGAATGATGTCACTTCTGATAAACTTTCCCTGACCAATAAGACTGGATCAGGTCCCCTTATTAAGGATTAATTCCTTCTAACTCTCCTTATGGCACTTATCCCAGTTGAAATTAATTGATGCTTGGTAGTCTAATGATTGTCTCCCTTGCAAAATTGTAAGGTCCATGATTGTAGAAATAGTATTTACTGTAGGGGAGGGGATGTTATTTTCTTAGCTTCAGGTTTCTGCATTATGAACATTCAAAACGCACATATACACATTCACATACACACACACTTGCACACATACACTCACACGCATGTATTCTCATATGAAAAGTTTTTCTTTAATGATCTTTCCCAAGAGCAAGAGCCCTCAATTTCCACAAAGGCCTGCCAACTTCACTCTGTCCTCTTCCCTCTATAGTATCTTAATAAGCTCCTAATCAAGAGTTCAGTTTATTTGGACTTCAAACACTTGAGAGAAAATATACCCTCAAGCATCCTCTCTGTAACTTTGATTAAGAACCCAAATAAGAAAAAAATTACCTTTCACTCTCATTATAAACCTATCCATTTGTTATCAGAGACTAGGTCTCTGGTAACAACCTTGAAGTAGGACACTGGTAGATCTAATTTCAGAATACATTAAAATAAGTGGATATTTTGCCAAATGTGTCATGGTAATATGGGAAAGAAGATTCACATTGTAGGGGCACGTGGGTGGCTCAGTCAGTTAAACATCTGCCTTTGGCTCAGGTCATGATCCCAAGGTCTTAGGATTGAGCTCTGCGACAGGCTCCCTGCTTGGTGGGGAAACTGTTTCTCTCTCTCCCTCTGCCCCTCCCCATGTTTGTTCTCTCTCTCACTTGCTCTCTCTTTCAAATAAATAAAATCTTTAAAAAAGGATGCACCTGGTAGGAAAACCTACCCCAAACCCAATGTGATTCCCCATTGATCTCCCTTTTCTCACCCAAAACCTCTTCCCTAAAAACACCTCATTTGTTTTCCATATTTCCTAAAAGCTAAATTCAGCTCACACTCACTTCACTTGTTCTATTCAGTAAATCAAGTCTGGTACATAGCTTGCACCTGAGCAGCCTCAAAACCCCACCCCAAATAGAATTGTCAGAGTATTTATCAAATAAAACAAGGCTCTTCCTAAAGGAAAATTCTACTGTTAAGAAAATATGGGTTCTCTACACTAATATGCATCCTTTGAAGATCAATTTAAATGCCATGTCCTTCAGAAACCTCCTCTAATTCAACAAAATGGATAGACTCTTTCATATCCAGACTTCTGTGTGGTGGGTTGACTAATACACCCTGTAAAGTTATATTAAGAATTTTTACTTTGAGGCATCTGGGTCACTCAGCCAGTTAAGTGTCTAGCTCTTGATTTCAGCTCAGGTCATGATTTCAGGGTCGTGACATCAAGCCCCGTATCAGGCTCAAGCTGGGTGTGGAGCCTGCTTAAGGTTCTTTCTCTCCCTCTCCCTCCATCCCTCCTCCACTCCCTCTCAAAAAAAAAAAAAATTTACTATGTAAACAACATTGAGGACTGAGCAAAAGAGCTCAGAGCAAGGGAATATTTTACTCTTCAAATTCACTGACAATAAATTGTTACACTCTTTACTTCGTTGCTCCTCCCCCCAAATTTTTTTTTTAAATCCTAACATTGTAAACACTGATATTACAAAATATTCCCAAGGAACAGATGACAGAAATCTATCCATTATGGTAATGGAGCTGAGCATAGGAAAATTGCTAAGGGAAATTGCATCTGGATAAGCTGTCCCAGATGGTGCCTTATGATGAGCAGCCTGCCCTTCCTAGCACAAACTTATGGTCACAGGGTCCTCCATCCCAGAGGGAGAGTATGTGCAGCATAATAGGAAATTTTGCTAAGCCATATGGCCCTGTTTCTCTGCTACTACCTCACGTACCATGTACTTCAATATCTTCAATATTCCCCATCACCTGCCTGGACATGATCTATAATATGCATCTATTAGCTGATGGGAGTTAAAATGACTCCAGGAGCTTTCTAACAAGAGTTAATGTGAATTTTCTTTTATTCATACACTGTAGAGTCCAGGACAATAAAAACTACATAAATTGGTAAATGCATTTATACTTTTCAACCCCCAAGTCAGAGAACCTCCTAAATACCCTCAGTGATTATGGTTCTGTGTGCGTGAAAAGATTTCATGTCTTTTAGTCAAATGTCCCTGGCAGAGGTCTAAGTAAAACATAGTATAATAAAATTTGATTTTGCCTTTTTAGTAATATAACAGGTTATACAACTCAAAAAACTTTTCTGAATAAGATAGATAAATTATTTTCTTAGGAATCTAAGGGAGTTAAGTAAATACCAAGACGGGCTTTTGTCCCAAAGGTTTTTGCTGAAAAATGGAAAGCTAAGTTCTGATTTGTTAGCTTCTTTGTACATGAAGGGAGGTAGAAAAAGTCTAGTGCCCAATGAATGTGGAAGCCAAAAGGAGGCCATGTATAAAGCAGGGACCCTAATGACAAGTAGAAAGTAAGGAAATTTGCATGTCTTAATTATGACCCTGGACGAAAACACTTACTTGAGAACTTGAGAGCTCAACCTGCCCTTCAAATGGGTTTGGGCACAAGTTCATGCTTTGTAGTCTAAAAAGTAAGAAATAAATTTGAAATCATTTTGAGTTGGATATGTCACACAAGAGAATGGCATAAATAAATGTTAAGTCAGCTTTTACAGTGTCAGTTTCAACTCTGACCAAAGACTTGACACAGATACAGACCAAGACAACAAATAGTTCACCCTACAAGAGCCAAGGACTCACATGAACAAGTTACCATAAGGAATAAACCATAGAAAGAGACTAAAAATAATTTGACATTAGAATCATTAAATAAAGAATGCAAAATCATTATGTTTAGTATGTTTAGATAATTTTTAAAAATTAAATAAACTTGAAACCATGAGCAAAGAACAAGACATGATAGAGAATGACCACATTTGATGAAGAACCAAATAAAACTGATTTAAATAATACACCCAAAATAAACCAAAAAATTATATTTAAATAAAAAACAAATAAATAAAGCTTTAATGATCAAATTAGAAATTTAACAGTGATTAAACAGCAGATGAGATGCATGTTCACTGAGAATCAGAGGACTAAAACACAGCTATGAAGAAATTAGATGTAAAGTATGAAAACAGATTGAAAGACATGGAGGATAGAGTGACATTATAGAGTGAGGCTATAATAATGCCTCATTAGAGATTCATAAAAAGATGAAGAATTGGGAATAGATAATATTTGAAGATAAAAAGGCTGAGAACTTTTAAGAAGTATTGAAAGACCTCCAGATGCAGGACTCCAATACACCTCAAATAGAATAAATAAAAACGAATTCAATTTTAGACACATAATAGTGACACTGAGAAGTGAAAAAAGCAAAATATATTTAAAATACTCTAAGGAGTAAGACCAGATTACATGCAAGAGAAAAATAATTAGAGTGCTTGCTGACTTCACATCATAAAGGATGGAAACCAGAAGAATGCAGAAAAACAGACTGACAGAAAATCACTGCCAACCTAAATTTCCATACCAAGCAAAAGTATCTTTCACGAATGAAGAGAAAACAGAAACATTTTCAGACAGAAGAAAAAGTTAAGTGAGTTTACCACCAGAAGATCCCTACTACCTACTTAAACAAGAAGATCTAAACAATGTCTAAATCTTAAACAGAAGTAAAGTGATCCCAGATGGAAGATTTGACATGCAAAAAGGAATAGTGTGCAAAAACATTGACCAACCAATGACTGTATAAATCAATGAAATTAACATCTAGTTTATGGTGAAATGTAGGTGAAAACTAAAATACCCCATGACAATAATATATAATTCTTCTTCTTCTTCCCCACCCCCGGCCACCAGAAAGAAAGAGAGGAGGGGCAGAGGGAGAGAGAGAGAGAGAGAGAATCTTAAGCAGGCTCCATAGGCAGCCCGATACAGGGATCAATCTCGTGACCCTCAGATCATGACCTGAGCTGAAATCAACAGTTGGATACTGAGCCACCCAGGTGCCACAATAGTATATATTTCTATCCTGCTATCCTACCTTTGGACAGGGCTTTGACAACTTATTCTTCGAGTCCAGCAAATACGTCCCCCAAAATGGTTAATTTGATTTTATATGATTTTGATGATTACAAGGAAAAAAATGTGGAATTTACTCTATGTTAAAGCCTAACACCAAGAAGATTAATCTTCACCTAGGAACTCAGAATGCTCTATCTGATTCAAGAAATTCATTCTGGCTCCCTTTCAAATTGAACCTTTCTTCTTGTCCTCCTTCCAAATAGTGAGCCTTGCCAATTCACAAAAACACTAAAGGGACTACTCTTTTTATTGCTTAAATCAGGGTGGGAAACAAAATGGCACATATGCTGCCCATCCCCCAATCCTCTGCCCAGGGTGGACCTTGTTAGTTAATCATGGCACTCTTTGCTGAGAGGCCAGCTGCCATCAGGATCTTCTCAAGGACTGTAGACAGCCCCTCCAGTCATTCAGAGCTAGCAGTTGACATTCAACCTACTTGCTTTTTCCAACTTAAATGCTGCTGGCTTTGTTCTATTTGGAAAACAGTTTGTGATTCCTATTTCTTTCCTTAGTTGTTACAGGGAGAAATGTAATTTTATTTTCTGTCCTGGAAATATTCCTTCACTTCTGGTTGCCGGCAAAGGGTAAAAATTATAACAGGTAATAATACCAGCTTAGATGTTCCCACTGGCTTAGGCATATACAGTCTGATTATTTAGGTACACACATTCTATATTTGCTTATAAATAACTGAACAAGAATTATGTGTTTGCCACATAACAATAAAGTCTCATATTTTGATAGTGCTTTACAGTTATCAAAGCACATTACCATAAATCTTTTGTCTCAGATTCTAAAACAAGTATGTATTGCACAATGACATGTGACCGGCATTGTGCTAGATGTTGGGGATATAAAAGTTCTCGCTCCCCTGAGTTTATAGCTTAGTAGAGGAAACAGACACATAAACAAATAATGGGAACACAGGATGACACTTTCATAATGAAAAATAAGGGGGCCAGTGTGATGAAGTGATTAAAAGTATGGACTTTGGAACCAGAAAAACCTTGAGTTCCTGTCCCTGCTCTATAATTTTCCAGCTCCCTGAATAAGGCTCTGTATTAGTTAGGGTTCTCCAGAGAAGTAGAACCAATAGGATATGTATACATACATCATATATAAGTATTTACTATATATGCTTATATATAATATATATCTGATATACTTCAAATATATCTTATATGTAATATATATTTTTATATAAATATATATATGGGCATAACTTAGGGATATTACAGGGTCAGTTCCAGACCTTTGCAATAAGGTAAATTCACAGTAAAACACATTGAATGATTTTTGTTTGTTTGTTTCCCAGTACATAATAAGGTTAATTATGCTTACACTACACTGTAGTCTATTAAGTGTATAATAGCATTACATCTAAAAAAATAATGCACACACTTTAATTTAAAAAATGCCTTATTGCTAAAAAATGTTAACTATCACCTGAGCCTTCAGCAAGTTATAATCACCAATCACAGATAACCATAACAAATAAAATAATGAAATATTTTGAAATATTAAGAGAATTGCCAAAATGTGACAAAGACACAAAGTAAGCAAACGCTGTTGGAAATATGATGCTGATTGACTTGCTCAATGCAGGGCTGCTATAAGCCTTCAGATTTGTAAAAAACAAGATCTGCAGAGTTCAGTCAGTGAAGCACAACAGAACAAGGTATGTCTGTGTGTATGTGTAGGGGTGGAGAATATATATATATGTACATATATATGTGTGTACATATATATGTGTATATATATATATGGTATATATGGGGGACAGGAAAAGGAAGAGAAAGGGAGATGGAGAGAGAGAGTGAGAGACTGAGTCTAAGGAATTGGCTCTCATGATTGTGGGGGCTGACAAGTCTAAATTGAAATTCTGGCAAGAGCCATCTGGAGCCAGAACCCCTTCCTCATAAGAGGGCTTCAGTCTTTTCTCTTAACATCTTCAAATGATGGGATGAGGACCACCCAAGCTATGGCAGGTAATATGCTTTACTCAAAGTCTAATAGTTTATATGTTAATCACATCAACCCAGCACGATAGCCCAGTCAAGCGGACACATAAATTTAACCATCACAGGCTCATTTCTTCATTAGTCAAATAACAATGAGAATGACACAAACTAATAACACCTGCCTCATAGGACGCCTGTGAGGTTGTACTGGACTCTGTACTATCAGCGTTTGGCACGGTGTCTGGAAAAAAGTGCATGCTAGGGAGCACTGGGGTAGCCTCAGCATCAGGTCACCTGCCACTCCTCTCCAGGGAACGATGAACCAGCCCCAGGTGCTGCCCTGCCTTTCCTCCAGGCTGCCTTTGTGCCAGTGACCTCCTGTGGCTGGAACACTTCCACCAGTCCTTGTATAGACACTAACTCACTCCAAACACAAGGTGGCCCAGGAAAAATCAGCAATATTTGACTGTCGTTGATATACAGAAATCAGCCATTTCACAGGTTCTGCTTACTAAAACCAAACTACTTTGTAACACTATCAGTGTCATTTAAAAAGAAACTCCAGAATAATATCCAAAACTATAAAAAATCAATGGGGGTGTTACATTTTTAATCCACAAATGAAATCTCAAAGGTTCCTTTTCTTTCTCTCAGTCTCTCTCTCTCTCACACACACACACATACACAGAGCTGTCTCCATGGCCCAAATGTTCCTCTAACCTAGCCTTGCCTCACAATCTTAACTTCCTTTTTTCTTCCCCTCCCCACTTCTAGATTATTCTTTTGTATTCCCATAAGTAGTTCCCTAACCTTTCTGATATAAACAACTTAAGCTCATGCTTCCTAAGGAAGGTGCAGTCTAGCAAAGACAAGACTCTGTAATGGAGAACATTATTTAAACTACACATTAACCTTTTTTTTTGCAGTCATAACATTTTATGCATACATAATCTATTTCCAGATTCCATTACTTTTGTTTCTGCTGGTACTTTGCATTCTACAACTAAAGCCACTCAATTAAATGGGGCGGGCGAGGGACCTCAGAGTTTTACATATTGCATTTTTGTCCCAGAATTATATTTTTAACAAACAATTCTTGTTGTGAATAGAATATATGAAATGATTGCCCAGGCCTCAAACTGTATACTTGTGGAGATACCTTCAACTAATGCCTTGGCCAACATGCTCTTCTCTTCCTTTGGGTGACTATAACTGACGTATTTTTATTTTTTTCCCTCATCTCCTCATGCAAAACCAGAAGGTTCAAATGTGTTTCTGATAAGCAGAAATCTTGCAAGTTACTTGACCCCAATATGATAGAACTTTCTGAGCTCAGAAGATGAATAGTCCTTCCAAATTCCCCTGCCAGCCTCACCACAGCTTGGAGGTTAATAAGAGAGTATTTCGGAGGCAGAAGGTATTTAGAGCTCGGGGAAATGAGGTAACAAGTGGAGGAGGAGAGGCACTTACAATTATAAGGTAATATTGTGAATACAAGAAGTAAGCTTCAGCCTATTTTCTAGAGAGCAGCCTTTGGCATCAGGCTCTCTGAAGGTCTCTCTGGGAAACACTGAGCAGCAGGGCAACTTGAAGCACTCAGCTTATCCTCAAGCAGTATTCTCCTTGTGGTGACTGTCACCTGTCTGCTGAAGAAAGCTGACTTTCCTCTCCTTAAGAATATATGCAGCCATACCATGCCACTATTGCATCTCTGATTCCTGTTCTTTCTTTGAACACATCCAAAGTATTTATGAGGATTTTCATTGAGACTTTTTGTGTTTGTAGGTTTTTTTTTTTCATAGCAATCAAAGAAACTCTGGTGGTGTATATATGCAAATATTCTATAGAATTATGTTAAAAAGCAAGAGAGACCTTTTGCTAATAGCAAATCATGGTATGCCTGAGGTCTGTTCTGTCTCCAGTGTTGTTACATCCATGTAAAAATAGAAAATTAAAGTATAGTAGTTTTAACAGTTCAACTGTGTGTATTTCACTGTACACCCAGAAAAAAAGTTGTCTCTAGGGGCACCTGGGTGGCTCAGGTAGTTGAGTGTCCAACTCTTGATTTCAGCTCAGGTCACAATCTCAAGGTCATGGGATCAAGCCCTGGGTGAGGCTCCATGCTCAGCGGGGAGTTGACTTCTCTCTCTCTCTGCCCCCTCCCTGCTCGTGCTCTCAGCTCTCTCTCTGTTTCCCCCTTACTCCCCTGAAATAAATAAATGAAACTTTTTTAAAATTCCTCTAAATATGCAGGCATGGTATCATTACAGCAGTGTTTCATTACATCTTTAAATTCAAAAATTATGTATTTTGGGAGTAATCTTCCATCTGTCCATTTTCTGACAGAAGTTCACAGAACTGAAGGGGAGGAAAAAGTTTTCTTCAACCCTCTCAGGGTCCTTGCCTGGGTCTGAAAATTAAACTGTCAAAGACAAGTTAACAAAAGAAAAGCATACAAATTGTATTGAATTTTTACATGTACATGGGAGCCTTCACAAGAGAAGGAAGACCTCAAAAAGTTACCAGAGCAGGGAGCTTATATGTCTTTTAGACAAAGAGACAATAAATTGGTAAAGAACTAGGACAGGGGCACCTGGGTGGCTCAGTGGGTTAAGCCTCTGCCTTCGGCTCGGGTCATGATCCCGGGGAAGTGGGATCAGGCCCCGTGTCAGGCTCTCTGCTGGGCGGGGAGCCTGCTTCCTCCTCTCTCTCTCTGCCTGCCTCTCTGCCTACTTGTGATCTCTGTCTGTCAAATAAATAAATAAAATCTTAAAAAAAAAAAAAAAGAATTAGGACAAAATGGCCCAGACTAGGGGTAGTAAATAATGGGGAAGAAACTAGGTGATAAGTATTCATTTAATGAGGTTGGTTTTGGGGATTTCTCATTCCTAAATTCCCTGTCTCTGATGATGAGAATGTCCTCCCCTCTCCTGATATAGGGAGGGCAACTTTCACATGGGAGACTAATCTCTTGCATTCAGGTAAGAAAGTGAGATGGTGGGAAGGTGTAACCATTCTGTTTCTACTATTTTCTCAAACTTCATTGGCTTGAGATATTTGATACATCAAAGTGCCATATTTTGGGGGTAGTATATCCTGAACCCCACCAGAGTCACTGGCTGAACTACAAGCACTACTCTCTAGACTGGCTGCAGGAAGGAGTAGAGAGAAGGCAACAAGAAACCTAAAATATCAAGACTAAAGGGTCATGTCACCTTCCTCTTCAACAAAATTGTGATTTGCCAAAATTGTCCTCGAGGAATAATAGCTTACTAGGCTCCATTTTAGAATTTAGATTTAAATAAGCGATAAATCTTCATAAACTTCCCAAGTACTAATATTGTAGGCATAGTAACAGCCTAAAATGGACTACTTTCTAACAGGATCATCCTTATGCAGAAACTACTACAGGTCCTAGGGTTCCCTGGACCCCTCACCCCCACCCTATATTACACTTGTATAAGGCTGGTGGGCCAGTGCCTAAAGTTTCATCATTATAACACTATCCCACTTAAAATGGATATATATATATATATATCCATTTTACACCCAATATATATATATATATATATATATATATATTGGAGGAAAGGTAATATGTGGTCATTATTTGTCCAGTGTATACATCTGCAAGCCAGGAGCTCCCTGAGAGTAGGCATGTTGTCTTCATTTTTAGAATCCAGATGCAGGCAAAATATGTGGTAAACAGAAGTCATCAACAATTTGTTGTAGAATATATAAAGGAATCAATCCCAATTAGTTCTAGTGTGAATTATTTTTCCCATTTCTTACAATTCACAATCTATCTGGGAGCTGACTGTCATGGGACATAAGAAAGGAACATGAACAGGGAATTCCTAAAGCCTATGGAATTATCCAAAAGGACTAGAATGAGTGGGTGTCCTGGGAAGTCTATAGACAATAAAGGCAAAGGATTTGGAAAAGTAAATAAAGCCAGTGTTCATCTCAACTTCCTACTTGTTAACTATGCAATTTCGGTCAAGTCCTTTCGCTTTCTTCATCTCAGTTTCTGTGACCAAAATAATAAGAATTGTGACAAATATAGCATAGGCTTATATGTAGGTAATAAATAATGGGTAGAGACTAACTTGCAACCGTTTTAAATGATTTATAATAACCACTACAGTTATCCAATACCATTAGTGTCAATTAAAAAATAATCACCTCCAGGAAAGGGGAAATTTCTTTAAAGGATAATAGAAGAGAGACAGAGAAATTTACTCCTTCATACTTTACAGATGGCCCCTCTCTCCAACTACATTCTCTCCCTAAAAGGGATGGCCTTTTAAGAGGTAAACACCAAATTGATACAGTAAATTAATTGATCCTGACTTCATAAGAAGCAAATCTCTTCAACACAGCTAATCTGAGACTGACAGACACAATAATTATGTTAAGACAGCATTATCTACTCTTCTCTCTGTGGTCATAACTCAAACTCTTCAGATGTACAATTCACAAAGCCAAGATTAGTTTTGCAATCCAAGCAGTTGTGCGAAAGGAAGAACAAGAAGAAGTAGCTTCATCCAATTGTCCCAAAGAAATGATAAAAGGCTCCATCCATGAATGACACAAGACCCTGATACTGAACAGGTGATAGGAAAGCCACTTCTGGAGCATCACTGTCCATCTGGCTGGTTCTTATCCACATCAAATACTTGGACAACCTGGCACAAAGTGCTATGGCTAGACCCTGACCTTGGACATCAACCCAGTAGGCAAAAGTGAGGTCAGCAGTGAAATTCATCTAGAAAGACCAGTTTGCCTCCATTGTAACTCTCCTCTCAGTAAATCAGTTCTGTTCAATCTGTATTCCACCAACTTAGAATTTACTCATACAATCCACACTTTCCTTGAACTGAAATCATTGGAGATGTCTTAAAACATAAAAGTCATAGAGCACTCATCATATAATAAATAACCTGGATCTTATTTTTCCAGTGGTTTAGGGGACACTCAGATCAGTGTTCAAGATTGGGGTGGGGTGGACAAATTTTTTCTGTAAAGAGCCAGATAGAAAATATTTTAGGCTTTCCGAGTCATACAGACTCAACTCTCACAAATGCAGCCATGGACTATATGTAAATGAAAGAACATAGCTGTGTGCTTACAAGAACAGGCAGAGGACAGGGTCCAGGCCACAGGCCATAGTTTACTAACCCTTGAAAACTCCATATCAACATCTAAATCATGCCATAAAATTAAATATCCATGTATCATTCTCTCTGGTTGGAAACATCATCAAACAAATGTGATTTTTCACCATGTCAAGTAACAACAGTAATTTAGAGCTAACACTATCATAGGTGTTCATAGTAGACAGTCAAATACTATTTGTTGAATGAATAAAGAGATATGTCAAAATATAGGGATATAGTTCTTCAGTCATGCTGTATCTCCAGAGGTAGCAAGTTTTTAAATTCTCAAAAATACATCTGCCACTGTGCTATGCTTAGGTTTCCTTTATTATTATTATTGTGTGTTAATATGCATTTTCAGTAAGTTTGCTTGAGAAAGTGTATAAGGTACATAATTGTTTATCCACCTTAATGATAGATTTGGGGGGAAATTTTGAGTTTTTCAAATTTTGCAAGATTCATGTAGGGTATATACTATATTATTTGTTCCCATTCCCTTCAAAGTCTGGAAGCATACCAGGTAATCAAACACTATATTATTTCTCCAGTGAAACATATGAACATTCCTATCAAGTGAGATAAATAAAAGATTATAAGAATCCAGCTGTTCTCAAAGTATGATTTAGGGACAGCTGGGAATCTCCAAAACCTTTCAAAGGATCTATGAAGCCAAAATTATTTTCAAAAAAATACTAAGACACTTAACTTTCTCACTTTCCCTTTCTTCTGAATGCATAGTGAAGCTTTCAAGGGGTTCCATGATGTGTGATATTAAGGGCAGATTAATGTAGAAGCAGATAAAAGACTCTGGCTGTCTCATGTTAAATGAGTCTATAAAGAGATTTGCAAGGATATAAAATAATCCCGCTCTTCTTATTAAAATTTGGTTTGGGAAAGTAGAGTTATTTTCATTTAATATTATTTCTGTCCTGACTCTGGGAAACAAACTGAGGATTGTGAAAAAGGAGGTGGGTAGGGGAAGGGGTAACTCAGTGATGGGCATTAAGGAGGGCACATGCTGTGATGAGCACTGGGTGTTATACTTAACTAATGAATCATGGAACACTACACCAAAAACTAATGATGTACTGTATGTTGGCTAATTGAATTTAAATAAAAACATACATATTATTTCTGTTAACTTTTAATGGACTTGTTATTTGAGAACAAACATGAATACATATTCTTTTTTATTTCTAATATGGTAACCATGGATGAATATAATTCACATAAGCAAAAGACCATGGGGGTCCACATTAATATTCAAGAGTGAAAGGAGTCTGGAGATGAAAATATTTGAAGAGTGTTATAGAAGGTTAACTTCAGTTCAGGTCAAGGGTAGCTGCCCAATGAATGCTGCCAAAACTTTTGCTATTCTGGGCACTTGCACATCCCAGTTAATGATGAGGGACTGTGGGATACTTAGGTGACTTGGGGTTAGGAGATCATCTAATGTTTATTCTAAAGCAAAGTCCCAAACCTTGGTGTCTTGGATTTAGAGGGGTCTCATAGGTTGTAAATTGAAATGCTTGCAGGATCCAGGCAGATAAACAAATTGTGTGAAACAAGGCAGGTGGGGACTGAGATATCTGGCCCATGGCATGCCATGCAAGCAAGTGAGCCTGGTCTTATTAAACCTTTAGAATTTAGGAAAAACTGGAAATCTAGTTCTTTTATGTAAAGTTTCCTTAGTTTAATCAATGTTTTAAAAAAATACCATTTGGAAAATTAAGTCAGATACATCTGCTGGTTCTTGTTCACCTGTTACCCAGGTACTTATGTGGACTTGGGTACACATAAGACTACACCCCATCCTTGAGAGGTGTTGACTAAAAGTTAGCTCTCTTTCCCTCAAGGCATGGACAGATGGAAGTGTTGGTCAGATTTGGTCAGAACAAAAGGCATGGAGTAGCTCTACCACTGACTCTTCTATTAATGCTTCTTCTGTTCTAAAACCATATATTTAATAAAGAGTCAGCTTTGTCAAATATTTTTAGTTGACTTTCGGTTTCATTTTGAAGTAATCACTTTGAATTTTGTCTTCATGTATTAGTTACAGAGCTATAACCAAAAGCTATATATCCTGAACATTAAGGTTATTGATTTCTAAGACTGATTTTAGCAATACAATTCAGAAAATGTTTCACTAAAAATATTCTGGAGAGGGGCACCTGGGTGGCTCAGTGGGTTAAAGCCTCTGCCTTCAGCTCGGGTCATGATCCCGGGGTCCTGGGATCGAGCCCCTCATCGGGCTCTCTGCTCAGCAGGGAGCCTGCTTCCCTTCCTCTCTGCCTACTTGTGATCTCTCTCTGTCAAATAAATAAATAAAAACTTTAAAAAAATATTCTGGAGAACATGGGTCATAGGATGACAATAATTAAACATGTAGAATCATAGTTTTTTTCCCAGGTACATGTCAAGTGAATAATACTGTGTTAAGTCTGTTATAAATAAAGCACAGGACAAAAGTAATGCACTTTGCCTCTCTATCCATTTGCCTTTTTAAAAAACTGAGCCATAAATACTCTAACAGCTAGGGTAACTGAGGCAGAAGATAGAATTAGTGATCTAGAGGACAAACTGATAGATAAAAAGAATCAGGAGGAAACATGGAAGAAACAGCTTAGAAGCCATAAAAACAGAATTAGGGAGATAAATGACGCCATGAAACATTCCAACATCAGAATTATTGGGATCCCTGAGTGGGTGGAAAAAGAAGACTAGAAGATATAGTTGAACAAATTCTGGATAAAAATTTTTCCCAATCTGGGGAATGGAACCAGTGTTCATGTCCAGAAAGAACATCCCCCAAAATCAATACATCTAGAAAGACCTCAAGACACCTGATTGTGAGACTGATGAATCATAATTTTAGACAAGAGCTTCTGAGGGCAGCTAGGGTGAAAATATTCCTTATGTACAGAGGAAGTCCATCAGAATAATGTCACACCTGGGAAGCCAGGAAGGGCTGGCAAGACATATTCAGGGCACTAAGTGAGAAGAACATGCAGCCAAGAATACTTTATCCAGCAAGGTTGACATTCAAAATGGATGGAGAGATAAAGAGCTTTGAAGACTGGCAAGGTTTAAGAGTATGTGCCCACCAAGCTGGCACTACAAGAAATATTAAGGTGAGTTCTATAAAAAAAGAAAGAACCCAAGAGTGACATAGAATAGAAATTTATAGAGACAATCTATAGAAACAAGGACTTCACAGGCAACATAATGTCAATAAAAACATATCTTTCAATAATCACTCTTAACATGAATGGCCTAAATGCTCCCATAAAACAGCACAGGGTTGCAGATTGGATAAAACAACAGGACCCACCCACATGCTGTCTACAAGAGACCCACTTGGAACCTAAAGATACATCCAGACTGAAAGTGAAGGGATGGAGAACCATCTTTCATGCCAAAAAAAAAAAAAAAAAAAAAAAGCTGGGGTATTGATTCTCATATCAGATAAATTGGATTCTAAGCTAAAGACTATAGTCAGAGATAAAGAAGGACTACTTTATTCTTAAAGGGTCTATCCACCAAGAAGATTTAACAATTGTAAATATTTATGCCCCCAATACGGGACTAACCAACTACATAAGACAACTGTTAATCAAGATAAGGAGTCATAGTGATATGAACACATTAATAGCAGGGGATCTTAACATGCCACTCTCAGTAATAGACAGATCACCCAAGCAGAAAATCAATAAAGTAACAAGAGCATTGAATGACACATTGGACCAGATGGACCTCGTAGATATATACAGAACATTCCACCCTAAAACAACAGAATACTCATTCTTCTCGAGCACACATGGAAATTTCTCCAGAATAGACCACATACTGGGTCACAAATCAGGGCTCAACTGATACGAAAAGATTGAGATTATACCCTGCATATTCTTAGACCACAGTGCATTGAAACTGGAACTCAATCACAAGAAAAAGTTTGGAAGGAATTCAAACACTTGAAAGGTAAAGATCACCCTGCTTAAGAATGTTTGGATCAACAAGGAAATCAAAGAATAACTTAAACAATTCATGGAAACCAATGAGAATGAAAACACATTGGTCCAAAACCTATGGGATATGCCAAAGGCAGTCCTAAGGGGGAAATACATAGCCATCCAAGCCTCACTCAAAAAAATTGAAAAATCCAGTATACACCAGCTCTCTTTACACCTTAAAGAACTGGAAAGTCAACAACAAATTAAGCCAACCCCACGCACAAGAAGGGAAATAATCAAGCTTAGAGCAGAGATCAATAAAACTAAAAGCTAGTTTTTTGAAAGAATCAATAAGATCAATAAACCACTGGCCAAACTAATCCAAAAGAAAAGAGAGAGGACCCAAATTAATAAAATTATGAATGAAAATGGAGAGAACATGACTAACAGCAAGGAAATAGAAACAATCATCAGAAATTATTATCAACAGTTATATGCCAGTAAGTCAAGCAACTTAGATGAAATGGATGCATTCCTGGAAACCTATAAACTTCCAAAACTGAATCAGGAAGAAATTGACAACCTGAGTAGACCATTATCTAGTAATGAGATTGAAGCAGTGATCAAAAACCTCCCAAAAAAACAAGAGCCCAGGACCTGATGAATTCCCTGGAGAATTCTACCAAACATTCAAAGAAGATATAATACCTATTCTCCTGAGCTGTTTCAAAAAGTAGAAACAAAAGGGAAACTTCCAGACTCTTTCTATGAAGCCAGAATTACTCTGATCCCCAAACTAGGCAAAGACCCCATCAAAAAGGAGAATTTCAGACCATTATCTCTGATGAATATGGATGCCAAGATTCTCAACAAGATCCTAGCTAATAGGATCCAACAGTACATTACAAAGATTATCCACCATGACCAGGTGGGATTTATCCCTGAGATGCAAGTGTGGTTCAACATTAACAAATCAATCAATGTGATAGAACAAATCAGTAAGACAGAAAACCACATGGTCTTCTCAACTGATGCCGAAAAAGCATTTGACAAAATACAGTATCCATTCCTGATTAAAACACTTCAAAGTATAGGGATAGAGGGAACATTCCTCAACTTCATAAAATTTATCTATGAAAAACCCACAGCAAATATCCTTCTCAATGAGGAAAAGCTGACAGCCTTCCTTTTGAGATCAGGAACATAACAAGGATGTCCACTGGTGCCACTGTTGTTCAACATAATACTAAAAGTCCAAGCAACAACAATCAGACAAAACAAAGAAATAAAAGGTATTCAAACTGGCAAAGAAGTAGTCAAACTCTCTCTTTGCAGATGACATGATACTTTGTATGGAAAACCCAAAAGACTCCATCCCCAAACTACTAGAACTCATACAGCAATTCAGTAATGTGGCAGGATACAAAATTAATGTACAGAAACCAGTTGCTTCCTTGTACACTAATAATGAAAATACAGAGAAGAAAATTAGAGAATCAGTTCCATTTACTATAGTACCAAGAACCATAGGATTCCTGGGAATAAACCTAACCAAAGAGGAAAGGATCTGTACTCGTGGAACTACAGAACACTCATGAAAGAAATTGAAGAAGACACAAAAAGATGAAAAAGCATTCCATGTTCATGGAATGGAAGAATAAACATTATTAAAATGTCTATACCAGGGACGCCTGGGTGGCTCAGTTGGTTAAGCGGCTGCCTTCGGCTCAGGTCATAATCCCAGCGTCCTGGGATCGAGTCCCACATCGGGCTCCTTGCTCGGCAGGGAGCCTGCTTCTCCCTCTGCCTCTGCCTGCCTCTCTGTCTGCCTGTGTTCGCTCGCTCTCTCTCTCTAACTAATAAATAAATAAAATCTTTTTAAAAAAATGTCTATACCACCTAGAGCAATCAATACGTTCAATGCCATCCCAATCAAAATTCCACCAGCATTTTTCAAAGAACTGGAACAAATAATCCTAAAACTTGTATGGAACCAGAAGAGACCCCAAATTGCTAAGGAAATGTTGAAAAAGAAAAACAAAACTAGGACCATCACATTCCCTGATTTCAAGCTTTACTACAAAGCTGTGATCACCAAGACAGTATGGTACTGGCACAAAAAAGACACACAGACCAGTGGAACAGAGTAGAGAGCCCAAATATGGACCCATAACTCTATGGTCAACTAATCTTTGACAAAGCAGGAAAAAATGTACAGTGGAAAAAAACAGAGTCTCTTCAATAAATGGTGCTGGGAAAATTGGGAGCTATGTATAGAAGAATGAAACTCGACCATTCTCTTACACCATACACAAAGATAAACTCGAAATGGATAAAAGACTTGAACGTGAGGCAGGAATCTATCAAAATCCTAGAGGAGAACATAGGCAGTAACCTCTTCGACACTGGCCACAGCAACTTCTTTCAAGACATGTCCCTGAAGGCAAAGGAAACAAAAGCGAAAATGAAATTTTGGGACTTCATCAAGATCAAAACTTCTGAACAGCAAAGGAAAGAGTCAACAAAACAAAGAGGCAACCCACAGAATGGGAGAAGATATTCACAAATGACACTATAGACAAAGGGCTGAAATCCAAGATCTATAAAGAACTCCTCAAACTCAACACTCACAAAACAGATAATCATGTCAAAAAATGGGCAGAAGACATGAACAGACACTTCTCCAATGAAGACATAGAAATGACTAACAGACACATGAAAAAATGTTCATCATCATTAGCCATCAGGGAAATTCAAATCAAAACCACATTGAGATACCACCTTACACCAGTTAGAATGGCCAAAATCAACAAGACAGTAAACAACAAGTGTTGGAGAGGATGTGGAGAAAGGGGAACCCTCTTACACTCTTGGTGGGAATGCAAGTTGGTGCAACCACTTTGGAAAACAGTGTGGAGATTCCTTAAGAAATTAAAAAGAGAGCTACCCTATGACCATGCAATTGCACTACTGGGTATTTACCCCGAAGATACAGATGTAGTGAAAAGAAAGGCCACCTGTACCCCAATGTTCATAGCAGCAATGACCACAGTTGCCAAGCTGTGGAAAGAGCCAAGATGTCCTTCAACAGAAGAATGGATAAAGAAGATATGGTCCATATATACAATGGAGTATATGCTCCATCAGAAAGGATGAATATCCAACTTTTGTATCAACATGGATGGGACTGGAGGAGATTATGCTGAGTGAAATAAGACAAACAGAGAGAGTCAATTATCATATGGTTTCACTTACTTGTGGAACATAAGGAATAACACGGAGGACACTGGGAGATGGAGAGAAGTGAGTTGGGGGAAATCGGAGGGGGAGACAAACCATGAGAGATTGAACACTGAGAAACAAACTGAGGGTTTTGGAGGGGGGTTGGGGGGATTGGTGAGTCTGGTGGTGGGGGATTGGTGAGTCTGGTGGTGGGTATTATGGAGGGCACGTAATGCATGGAGCACTAGGTGTGGTGCATAAACAATGAATCTTGGAACACTGAAAAAATAAATAAATAAAATAAATAAATTTTAAAAGACTATTAAAAATAAAAAATTGAGCCATTTATAATTTTTTCTGAATATTAAAAAATGTATGTTCATTTTGGAAATTTTAGGAAGTTATAAACAATAAATAAAAGTCATCAGGGATCTCATCATCTAGAGAGAGCAAGGATTAGAGTGTACAGATGTAGATACAGGCATAGAGAGATATATTTGCATTCCTAGCCATAAAAATATTTTTGGGTGTCTATTCTCCAAATACATATACATGCAGATATGTAAACAACAAAATTAGAGTAATTTCTCTAAGATTTTATTTATTTGTTTGACAGAGAGATAGAGAGCACAAGTAGGCAGAGCGGCAGGCAGAGGAAGAGGGAAAAACAGGCTCTCTGCCAAGCAAGGAGCCCGATGAGGGGCTCGAACCCAGGACACTGGGATCGTGACCTTAGCTGAAGATAGATGCTTAACCAACTGAGCCATGCAGACACCCCTAGAGTAATATTCTATATACAATTTTGTCCTGCCTTATTTTATTAATGAGCACCTTTTTAGTTTTGATTTGAAAATAGCATTTCTCATTTTACTAATAAAAGCACTGGAAGAAAGCAAGTGGGGGTGTGGAGGCACAGCCATGCCCTAGTAAGGACATACAAACAGCAGTTATTATTATAAATGGTAGCCCTGAGTCAGTCAAACCCTAACAACTGACCTATCTTTTTTTCTCCCACTCCCTGACTCACGTATCTTCTTACTTATTTAATAACAGTTGGATTACTGAATGCATATGAACTACTTCCCAGCCCTTGGACCATTTATGAGGACCATGATTACCAAGAGACTAATTAAAAATCTCTGTGCCAAACAGTGGGCCCAGCTTTTCTGTACACAAGAACCTGGTTGTTACTTATATGCAGAAAATTCTACTAGAGTCTGAAATTATACAGTTCTCCAGGAGCTTTTGATATAACTGGAGATATACAACACAAATACAAAACAAGGATGAATATCATGCTAATTTAATGAGTTGAATAAATTAGTAGACTAGCAGGTATAAAATAATAAGTTCACAAATTCAGGTGTGCAAAAAACAGCACATATCTTTCTTTTCTAGACTAACCCATTTCTGGCCCAGATTGAAAGGAAATTCAATTTGAGTCAATGCCAAGGGCTCATTTCCCTGAGTTGATAGAACACCCAGGTCTGGGGAGGCCACAATCACCTGTCCACATGAGTTATTTTGAGACAACAGTCTGCATGATTTCTTCAGGACCAAAGACCCTGACACTTTGATGGTCCACTCAGGGCTTGGTAGTTTGAGGGGAGGCTGAGTTCTGACACCTCAGGTGCTTCCTTCTCTGGCATACACAGAGCTACTTGTCTGTTCACCCCTGATCCTGGGATGTTGCCTGAGAACTGCTGCCCAGTCTCCACTCCCTTGTGAGTCTCATAGCTCTCTCCTCCTGTCCCATTGCAGAGGACATTCTTCACTTTCTCAGGCTTCCTCTCAAAGACCTTCCCTTCTCTTTCCTGTTGCTCCAGCCTAATAATATGATCAATTCAATGGATAAAGGTTTTATAAAACACAGGAAAAGCTGTTGTTTGAAGTTATTTAGGAGGGCTCATGGAAGAAACAGTCCCAAATATGAGACTGAGGGGTCTATCAGTCTTGAACAGTAGAGAAGAGTCAAGGCTTTCCAAGTAAGTGGAATTGTGAGTAAGGAGGTAGAGAGAAAACTCTCATATCCTAGTCAAGAAAGAACTGTAAAGACTAGTTAGTTGGGAGCTCACAGAGCAGGGAGAGACATATTTGGAGATGTAGTGGTCACTTTGTAGAAGATATTAAAAGACAGATCAGTGCTCGCTTTGGCAGCACATATACTAAAAAAAAGACAGATCATTGCTATTTTACTTGTTTTGAAAACAACAGAATGCATTAAAGACATTTTTGAGAACTGGGACATGGAAAACACGATGATATAGAGAATTATTGGCAAAGCAATCCTGGGATAATTGTTAGAGAAGAGCTCTCTGAGGTACTGTGCCTTGGAGTTGCACCATAAAGGTTGAGTCGTGAGTCAAACCTTCCACTCAAAATTGGTTTCAGTATGAAGACTGATGAAGCCATTCAGGCACTAAGAGTGTATGAAAATGTTTATTACTTACATAATGAGGCTTTTGAGGGAGAACACCATAGATATCCAAGCCAGTTCAAATGACATGAGCAAAAAGAGGGACATGTGGCTTGGTTTTTTGTTGTGGTTAGGTGCTGGGGTTAGGGTGAGTGTTCCCATGAATGTGTTGGGGTTTGCATAATTTAAATTCCCACATGTACTTGTGCCAAGAGAGTGAAAGTGTCGACTTTCTTATTGGCTTTCCCATAGGAGCAGGCCTTGAAGCTCTCTATGGTTAAGCATTAAACATGGAGACAGACTCTATTACAAAGTGATATTTCAGTTGGGACCTAAGGATGAAAGAGTCATGGGAAGAGCTGGAGGAAAAGAATCCCAGAGAGAGGGAATGTATGCAAAAAATCCAAAGTTGTAAATGTTTCAGGAATAGAATGAAGCCAATGTGCTTGGAACATGATGAGTAGAGGAAGATAAGAGAGGCCAGAAGAGTTCCTGTCATGCAGGCCTTACTACTGGCTGTGAGTCTGGATTTGATGGCCAGAGCAACAGGAAGTCATTACAAGATGGCAGCTTGGAGAAGTCAGAATTTTACTGCAAGCCTGAGAAAACCTGAGATCTGGATATGGTACAAGAGGAAAAACAGAAAAATCAATAAAACATCTTTTTTTTTTTTCACTTAGATATTGTATACCCAAATAAACCTAATCCTCTTGCATCAAAGGGTTTAGCCTAAGGGTTTAAGACAGGCTTTGAATCCCTGCAGAAATCTCTCCACCCACCCCTACCCTCACACCATGGTGCTGCATAAATCATTAAACACAAATGTAGAAAATAAGAAAAAAGTAGGTGATATAGAAAAGTAATAAACACGTAACCACCCTTCTTTAATGCTACTGAAAAGATGTATGGCAAGTTTCAGTCCAGCTCCATCAGTGTTTCTTTCCCCCTCCATGGTTACATGCCTTAGCTCCAGTCTATCAAGTATCCTTGGAGAAGAATGACTGGAAGTTAGAAGTTTCTGAAGCTCAAGATCAATAGCATGCACCTGCTAGAGAAAATCATGTACCATAGCTTCTTTAGGAATGCCTGCAACAAAACCTGTATCACTTATTTTTAGCTAATATAGTTAGCCCTTGGTGATAGATTTGAAATAATCACCCATTTGTTTTCAAAAGCAATTGTTCAAAACCACTATTCCTTTAATAAGAATATAATGTAATATTTTCCTGTTCATTTAATTTCTCATTTGGAGAAATATTTATGACTAGAATGATTTCTACAACCTTTAAAATGATTGCACTACATATTCCTTATTGTCACAATATTACCTTTGTACCCGTGACTTAAGCGAGGCAATAGGAACTCACTGAACATCAGCATTACATCCACCCATTTGTACCTGGAAATAGGTGGCAGCCTCCTCACTGATGGGGTATGCCCTTCAGTGCCCATCCAAAGGGCATCCTGTGAATTTTGCCTTTAAAGGCAATTAATCTATTTGAGAAACACAGCTATGTTTCTGACCTTGCAAACTTCCTTTAACTGATTGTGTCTCATTTTAGGCCTTAAATTTATCCTTAACACCATAAAATTTCAGAATTTCTATTCTGCTAAAATAAAACTACATCAATACCAAATTAGTTATTTTATGCTCAACTTCCTCTGTTGTTATTACCCAGAATGTTTGTTTGTTTTTGTTGGGGTTTTTTTTTGTTTTGTTTTTGTTTTTAAAGCTATGTTTCAAAATTGTCAATCATCAAGGAATACCCTGACAAACTGGCATGTCTTACGTGGGCTTTTATACGTTGACTTAGGCAAATGAATTTAAAACCTCAGTTGTCCCAGGGTTAATGCTCAGAGCAAGCAGATATGTATGGAATGTGATTTTGGAGATGACAAGAAGTACTTCTCTTCTTGCTGGCCACAGCACTTTACACTTCCAACCAGCAGTCAGACCTGAACAAGGGTGTGGTAACCAAGCTCCTAAGGCACAAAATCGAAAAGGACACTCACTCTCTGAGTAGTGCAAGCCCCTCTTTCAGTTTTGCCATTTAGGCACCTGACCTACCTCGCCCTCTTCTAGGCCCTGAAGGCAGCGCATTAGGGATAAAGCTCAGAAGGACTCATTGTATGTGAACATACAATTACATTCTCTAAATTCTCTAATAGTATAACACCAGAAGTCATGAGCAACCACCACGGAGAACTAGTTTATTAGACGAGAATCAAACTCACCAAAAAGATTCTCAGGAAAATGGGACCCTGAACAGGTAAGTTTTGAGAAACAGAGGGCACTTGAGGTTTGGAAACTATGGCACTGCCCAAGGCACAGCATGTGACAGAAGAATCCTGATGACTATGGGGGAAGAGGGGTGTGGGTGGGCACAGAAGGGGGAAGAGGAAAAATCATCCAATCTCTGAAGTGGACACAAGTTCTACAAAATTTACTTCTGTGTGGTGTGGATTTATGTGTGGCAGGGGGGTGGGGGGGGGCGGTTACTACATTATAACTCATGTGATCATATATATATGAGTGCATATATATATATGCATATATATATGCACTCATACATAAATACATAAAGTAAGTATAATGTCACATATGTAACTACTCTTAGATATGAAGACTAAAACACATACACACAGGGTGTGCATGTATATGTAGTAGAGTGTGTTGATGGGAAGTCTTGTATGAACATTGACAGGACCAATTAACATCAAAGCCTGTGTTACATTCACATGGAAGGTGGCCCACCTAATCCACAGCCCTTTAAATTTGCCTAGAGCTTTTTCCATGTTTGTGCCAAAAGAAAGGCTTAAATCACCACTGCTACCATAATATAAGCCTCAGGAAGCTTTCAGCTTCATCCCACCAGTGACCATCTCTGTTTTGTTTGTTTTGATTTTTTAAGATTTTATTTATTTATTTATTTGAGAGAGAGAGAGAGCTAGGAAAGGGGAAGGGCGGGGAGAGAACCCCAAGCAGACTCCCCACTGAGCACAGAGCCCTAGGCCAGGCTCGATCCCATGACCCTGAAATCATGACCTGAGCTGAAATCAAGAGTTGGACACTCAACCAACTGAGCCACCCAGGCACCTCCTGTTTACTCCCTTTCTTAAGTGTTAACCAGTGTAGGTTATTGAAGAGGAGCTGTTTTTATGTGGCCTGAGAGGAAGAGAGCAAAAAACCATTACCAACACCCAAAACAGCAAAGAACATTCAGAAGATACTGCAGGCCACCCTTCAAAATGCTAGTCAAACTTTTGTTGTACACTCCAGTCAAAAGAAACTATTAAAGTTTCTTAAAGAGAAGACTTTCTCTAAGGTGTTTTAGACCAGTGACTTTCAGCTGTTGCCTGCAACAACCCTAAGGCAAAAGTAGCCTAAGGTCTGAAGAAATCTAGTAAATTAGGAAAGAAAATTGCCTGGTGCCTATGTCAAAGTCATTCTGGTTTAGTAGTACAATAAAAGGACAGTGAAAATCCAGTAAACAGAGTCTGGAATCTTCCTTAGAAATCACAAAACAGGGACGCCTGGGTGGCTCAGTTGGTTAAGCGGCTGCCTTCTGCTCAGGTCATGATTCCAGGGTCCTGGGATCGAGTCCCACATCGGGCTCCTTGCTCAGCAGGGAGCCTGCTTCTCTCTCTGCCTCTGCCTGCCACTCTGTCTGCCTGTGCTCGCTCCTGTGCTCTCTATCTGACAAATAAATTAAAAAAATAAATAAAGTATGCAATCCGATACTTTAAAAAAAAAAAAAAAGAAATCACAAAACAGTGACTTGACTTTGGCAAAGGGGAAACATGCTCAGGACACTCCCTGTAATCCCATCGTTTGTGAGTTAACACTGTCTCAGGCTCATGAAACCCTTCACAGGTGCCGTCTTAGAGAGTCTGGGGATGGTCAGGGAAATAGGTGCAGCAGGAGAACCTCGGGAGCCATTTAACAGCACCCCGTGCACACAAGCTCTTCTCAAACACCATGGTGACCCAGACATGGCTAACTGACTCATTGGAAGGCCAATATCTTTTCTTGACCAATCTATTTTTGAAAAGCTTCCTTAGACTACTCTTCCTTGAGAACTGAAATTGTTTCTAGATAACTTTCAAACACTTGTCCTCCATCTCCTATACCTTCTACCCTCTCTTAAATGGGATGATTAACACGAGCTACTACAACACAGAACCCCCCAACTTGGATGACTTAAAACAACTAAGGTTTATTTCTCACTTAGGTAAAGTCCAATCCAAATTGACCAGCCAGCTTCATGATGGAGCTATACCATCTAGAACATGCTGCCAAGACAGGATAAAAGAAATTGGTGGGAGCAGACTGATTCTTATTGTTTGTGTCTGCAAGAGGAACCAAGACATCTGCTCCTAGCTCATTGGTCAGAACTAGCCACAGGCCCCCAACAAAACTGCAGGGGAGCCTGAAAAATGTAAGGAAGTACATGAGACTTAGCGGGTGCTGTATCTGCCACACCCTGGTTCCCCAGCCAAGCACCATGTCTGGAAGATGAGGCAGATACCATGATTGATCCAACATAAGGCTACTGAATCCTAAAGCCAGATCATGCCAAGGAATGTGCCTGTGCTTCTATGATCATACAGAGAGAGCCCAGAGTCTGACATCTGGCCCCTCATTCTCTGTGCAGTGCCCAGAATAGGTGACTTTTCCTCACTATAGGCTGGATGTTTAAAGAGCCTAGTGGTATGGCCACTCACCCTTGTTGTCAACTAGAAGCATTTCATATTTGTATCTCCAGACTTAGAGATCAAGAATAGCATGAAGGAAGGCTGCCACATAATTAATGTCATTTTATGTTTATTAAGATTACATTAATTAAACTTGTTATTATAGCTCTATAATAAATATACCTGTTCTGCATTTCAGATTTTCCCAGGGGGCTAAGAATGAGATAATAGCCAGGAAATGGACTTCTCCTACAGGCCGAAACTTCTTGTTGTTGTTGTTGTTGTTGTTGTTTTTAAAGATTTTATTTATTTATTTGACACAGAGGGAGATCACAAGTAGGCAGAGAGGCAGGCAGAGAGAGGTGGTGGGGAAGCAGGCTCCCCGCTGAGCGGAGAACCCAATGCAGGACTCGATCCCAGGACCCTGAGATCATGACCTGAGCCGAAGGCAGAGGCTTAACCCTCTGAGCCACCCAGGCGTCTCCGAAACTCCTTGTTTTGTCATCTTACTCGCAAACAGGAATCTGAAACTCAGAGACTGAGTGACTTATCTGTGCTTACATGACCTGTAAATGCAAAGCCAAAATAGGAGCCCAGATCTGTGACTTCCAATCCAGAGCAAGGTGTTTTGTTAAGGGCTTGCCAAGAACTAGATTCCAGTCTCCTCCATGCTTTCTTTCTCTTTTCAAATGTCAGAACACCCACCTGACACTGCAGGGAAGAAAAAGATGGACAGCTAGGCCCTTGCTGATAATAGCACCTGCGGTGTCTCCGCCAGGCAAATAATAGGCAGCGGCAAATGCACATTTAAATCATGCAGAAATTAGGGGCATGATGAGGACAATAAGAGTCCTCTGATGGAGTAATTACTTCCCCCTGGGGTGTTCAAGCAGCTCCAGTGTGCTGGCGCCCAGACTATAAATGAGTTTGCACTGGAGGTGTCAACGTAGCCAATACAATGGAATTGAAGGGGGAGGAGGCAGCCACAGGCATGGAGTTTTCAAAACCAAGTGATATATGGGTTGCTGAGATGCTGTTCAGGAAAATTTACACCTCTTTAAAAGCTTTACACTTGAAAAGGAAAAGGCAAAATGGCACTTCAGCATTGACTCTATCTTGACTCCTGCAAGGTTGGTGTAGTCAACATCTACTTTTGTAATAATAGCCTAGACAGGTATTAAAAACCACACACCTGGTTAAGCAGCATGAATTTTACAAACATGTTTTGTTCTTTAGTAGTACTAGAATCATTCTACTATACTATCTGGGCAATCCATGATAACGTGAAGGGACGGAATGTTCAAGAACATTCAAGGGACCTCATAACCCTCCCCCCAACCCTGGCATGCTACCCAGTGGCAGAATCATCAGATTATGGAAAGTTCTTGATGAAACCAGAAAACTCATGCATCCTAGTGGCAATGGCAAATGCACTATAGGAAACAAGTGGATTGATTTTCATTCATTTCTAGAATGATCAAGAAGCTATGTGAGATTATAAGAGTATTATGTAAATACCATAGATGAAAATCTATGTCTCATCTCAAATCATATATTCAAATGCATTGTCTAAAAGCCCCCTTTGACTTAGGTACTTTATGACTTTTTTATGCAGAGTAATAACTATTTACATTTGATAGTTTTTACACTTACACAGATTTTAATCATGTCTTGCTTGAGCCTCATACAGTGCTTGTAAAGTAAACTGGACAGATATTATTATCTCCACATTTTAAAATGAAGAAATGTGAGGTTCAGAGAAGTTACGTGCTTTCCCCTAAATCACACAGCTAGCAGGAAACAAAGGTACAATTCTTAGCCAAGGCTTACCTCCTGCTTCTTCTCCAAAGGCTATAGGCCAGATTAATCTCATCATCCCAATATTTACCAGTCAGACTCATTTTGTTTTAAAGACTTTATTTATTTATTTAAGAGAGAGAGAGAGCACAAGCAGAGGAAAGAGGTAGAGGGAGATGGAGAATCTGGCTCCCTGCTTAGCAGAGAGTCTGACACAGGGGTCCAACCCAGGGTCCCAGATTCATGACCTGAGCCAAAGGCAGATGCTTAACCAACTGAGCCCCCCAGGTGTCCTGCATTTTTTAACAATACTCCCAGAAACACATGTTGTATCTACAGTTTCTGGTACTCCCCAGAGGACATCTGAAAACAGGATGATTGAAGATATAGGCTATAAGCCTGGAATCTATGGGCATTTGGGGGCTGGATCTGTGGATCCCCTTACACTTCTACATATGTGGATTCATTTTTCTGGGAAAGGGTCTATAGCTCTCAAAACTCTTCAAAAAGTTAAGAGTCATTAAATAAAAAGTAATAAGAATGCCCTAAAATAGTGTTTCTTAATCTTATAAACCTTCTTCTCTTTCATTTACATAAAAATCCAACGCCCATCATTAAAACTATTTAAAAATCAAAATAAGTAAAAATCACCAAAAAGAAATCACAAATAGGACATAGATCTGCTTTGTTTTTAAACTACACATCATCCCATCCTCCAAAGATTTTAATAGACTCTGGCTTTCCATTCCCTCCCACCCCAAAATTCCCACCCTGGAAGACTGTCTCCCCAGGCTGATTAAAAATACTTCTCCAGGGACGCCTGGGTGGCTCAGTTGGTTGGGCGGCTGCCTTCGGCTCAGGTCAAGATGCCAGTGTCCTGGGATCGAGTCCCACATCAGGCTCCTTGCTTGGCGGGGAGCCTGCTTCTCCCTCTGCCTATGCCTGTGCTTGCTTGCTCGCTCTCCCTCTCTCTCTGTCAAATAAATAAATAAAGTCTTTTTAAAAATAAATAAATAAATAAAAATAAAAATACTTCTCCAGGGGCACCTGCGTGGCTCAGTCAGTTAAGTGTCTGACTCTTGATTTTGGCTCAGACCATGATCTCAGGATCATGAGCTGGAACCATTAAGGTTCTCTCTCTTCCTCTGCCTGTCCTCCTACCTCACATCCCCACTTCTCCCCCACCCCCACCCCCCCTCACACACTTTCTTGCTCTCTCTCAAACACAAACACACACACACACCAAAAAAACTGTTCTTCAGAAGCAATGCTACAAGAGGAATGGAAAGAATTAGTCCGTGGTGTTATGGATTTCTGGGGAAGGCCTACCTCTTCTGCACTTCCTTCACCTTTTGTTGCTCAATCAATGAGAGATTTGTAGGAGATTCTAGGGGTCAGATTTCAGGGTCAAGAAATACTGTCATTAAAACAACACAGTAGCAGTTTTTTCCTAATTTATACAATATTCCAAAGTATAAATTTGGCAGTTTAAAAGCCAATGAACAGGGATGCCTGGGTGGCTCAGTTGGTTAAGCGGCCGCCTTCGGCTCAGGTCATGATCCCAGCGTCCTGGGATCGAGTCCCACATCGGGCTCCTTGCTCGGCAGGGAGCCTGCTTCTCCCTCTGCCTCTCTGTCTGTGCTCACTCTCTCTCTCTAACTAATAAATAAATAAAATCTTTTAAAAAAGATCATTAAAAGCCAATGAACAGGAATAAATAGCAACTTTTTCTTAAAAACAACTTTATTGAGATATAACTGATATAAATTTCACATACTGAAAGTGTACAATTTGATTAAGTTTTGATTCATGTAAACTCTGTGAAACTATCACCACAATCAAGATAGTGAACATATCCATTATCCTCCCAAATTTCCTCATTCCCCTTCATAATCTATTTCTTCTACTTTGATCCCCATTCTCAGGCAATCATTCATTTTTTATTTGCATTTTCTAGAGTTTTATATAAATGAAATCAGTCACATACAATGTACTTTTTTTTGTCTGGCTTCATGTGCTGAGCATGATGATTATTTTGAGTCATTGCCTATATCAGTAGTCCATTCTTTCATTGACTTGTTGGTGGATAGGGTTGTTTGGGTTATTTCCATTGGAAATAAAGTATTATATTGGGTTATTTACAGTTTGGAGCTATTACAAATAAAACTGTATGAATGTCTTTGTATAGCTCTATGTTTTCATTAATCCTAGGTAAATATGTGGGAGTGGAAAGGCTGGATCACAGGGTGGGTATTAGGTTTAAAATTTTAAGGCAGCACCAAATTGTTTCCTAAAGTGTGTGTACCATTTATATTCCCAGCACCGTTCTATGAAAGTTCCATTTCTTCCACATCTTCTCCAGTATTTGGTATGGTCAATCTTTTTAAGTTCAGCCATTCTAATAGGTGTATAGCAATATTTTATTAAGGTTTTAATTTGCATTTCCTTAATGGCAAATGATGCTCAGCATCTTTTCCTGTGTTGATGTGCCCTCGTCTTTGGAAGATCTTCTTTGGTGAAATGTCTGTTCAAAACTTGCACATTTTTTTTATTGAGTTGCTTACTTTTTATTATGTGTTGAGTTCCTTATATGTCCTAGGTGGAAGTCCTGTATATATATATTATTTGAAAATATTTTCTCCCACTCTATGACTTATGTCTTTATACTCTTAAAAGTGTCTTTCAAATGCAGAAGTTTTAAATTTTGATTAAATCCAGTTTCTCTTTTTTTATGGATCATGCCTGTGGTGTCATGTCTAAAGAATCTTTGTCTAGCTCAATATCACAATAATTTTTTCCCAATGTTTTCTTCTAGAGAGTTTTAGATGTTCAGAATTTCTTTGGCATATTATCTAATTTTTAGTTAATTTCTTATATGGTGTAAGCTATGAGTCAAAGATTTTTTGTTGTTATTTTGGGGCTTTTTTGCCCCTAGACACCCAACTGTTCCAACACTATTTGTGGCAAAGACCATACTTTCTCTCCTGAATCACCTGTGTACATTGTTGAAGATCAGTTGTCATAGATATGTTAGTCTAATTCTGGACTACTATTCTGGTCCATTGATTCGTCTGTCCCTCTCTATGCCAATAATACACTGTCTTAATAACTGTGGCTTTATAGTAAGCATTTTCTATAGAAAACAACTGTGAGGCCATCTGGCCCTGGAGTTGCTTTGTGGGAAAATTTCTATCTACAAAATTTTGTTAATTGATAAAGGATTATATATTTCTCAGATTATCTATTTATTCAGATTATCTCTTTCTTGCATGAACTTTGGTATTCTTGCATGAACTTTGGTAGTGTGTCTTTTAAGAAACACATCCTTATTTGTCAACTTATGTTGTTTCCTTATTATCCTTCTAATATCTGTAGAATTTATAATTATTCACCACTCTCACTCCTGATCTGACTAATTGGTTCCTTCTCCCTGCCCCCCACCCCGATCACTGGCTAGAGATTTATCAGTTTCACTGACCTTCTCAAAGAAGCGATTTTGGTTTAATTAATTTTTCTGTATGATATTTCTGTTTTCTATGTCATTGATTTCTACTATAATACTATTATTTCCTTTCTTCTAGTATTTAGACCTAATTTTCTCTCATTTTTTTTTTCTTAGAGGGGAAGCTGATGTCGTTGATTTGGGATCCTCTTTTCTAACACTGGCATTTAGTATTGTTTATTTCCTATGAACTATGACTTCAGAGACATTCCACAAATCTGGTATGCTGAATTTGATTTTCACTGAGTTCAAGTTGTTTCTTGAGACTCTTCTTATGGCCCAGAATGTGGTCTGCCATGGCAAATGATTCATGTGCACTTGAAAAGAATACGAATTCTATTTTGGGGTGGAATAATCTATAAATGTCAATTGGTTCAAGTTGGTGGCATTGTTTATGTTTTCTACATTCTTGTTGATTTTCTGACTACTGGATCAATTATCAAGAAGAGACTGAAATCTCCAACTATAATTATGGATTTGTTTGTTTCTTCTTGCAGTCCTATTAGTTTTCTCTTCATGTATTTTGAACCTCTATTTTTAGATCCATTAAACATTAAGGATTGTAATGTCTTCTTGACCCATCTACCCTTTTATAATTATGAAATGACCTTGTTTATTACTCATAATATTCCTGGCTCTGATATCTACTTCGATAAAATACAGCTGTTACGGTTTTCTTTCAGCTTTCTTTGGTAGTGTTAGGATAGTATACATTTCATATTTTAACTTTTTACTTAGGAATGTCTTCAAATTTAAAGTACCTTTCTTCTAGGTAGCTTACAATTGGGTCTGACAATGTGTGTCTTTTAATGGAATATTTAGACCCTTTATATTTGTTGTGCTTATTGATATGGCTATGTTTACTATTGTTATTTGTGTTTTTATTTGCCACATGTGTTTCCTTTGTCTTTTTCTTCTAACTTTTGAATTAATTGAATTTTACTTCAATTTATTTCACCTTGTGGCTTTTTAGCAGTAACTTTCTGTACTGTTACTTTAGTGATTGCTTTAGGTTTATAGTAGAAACCTCTAACATACAACAGTCCATATTTAGATGATATTATACCACTTCACATATAATATAATAACCTTATAGTATACTTCCACTTTTCTTGTCTTGGTCCTTGAGATTTGTGCTTTTGTTTAGATTATAAATCATAGACCACATTGTTATTATTTTTGTTTGAAGAGTCATTTTTTCAAAAATATTTTAATAATAAAAATGTCTTATAAATTTTCCCATGTAGGGAAAAATTTCATGTCTCTTTATTCCTGGTTAGATCCGATTTTCCATTTGGTATCATTGTCTAAAGGATGTTCTTCAACATTTCACATAGTGTAAGTCTGCTATATGACTATGATATACATCATCATTTTTTAGTTTTGTTCTGGCATATAATTAAGTTACTTGGAAAAAGTTTGATCTTTTTTGAGTCTTGCATTTAAAATATATTAAGCAGGACCAGAGTACACGTTAGCCTAAAGCTAATTTTGCCTCAATTATGATGCAAAGTCCTTTTATGTACTTACAAAATTTTCCATAAATTAGTTTTTCCAGACTGGTTGTTAGGAACAGGCAGTTTCCAGGCCTGTGTGAATGCTGGGAACTTTCAAATCTCCTCCTTTTTTTTTTTTCCTCTCAGTCTAGTTCTCACCTCTTCAGGACTCTGTCCTGCAAACTCCAGCTGCTTTCATCAACCCAAACCCTCAGGGAGTCTCTTCAGGGAATAACATAGATTTCCCCTCCCTGGGAGCAGCCTGGAATTTCTTGCTAGAGGGTAAACTGGGACAGTCACTGGGCTCAAGTCACTTGTCTCTCATCACTCAAGGTCTTTTATTGCTTGATGCATTGTGTCTTAAAAATCATTGTCTTACATATTTTGTCCAGTGTTTTGTTGAATGTGGGATACTAAATCTTTTTCCTGTTACATCATCTTCACAACCCTTTAAAAAAAAAAACTTATGTCTTTTAAAAATTAACATAGAGATCTTATTCTTTTTTTTTTAAGATTTTATTTATTTATTTGACAGACAGAGATCACAAGTAGGCAGAGAGGCAGGCAGGCAGAGAGAGAGGAAGGGAAGCAGGCTCCCTGCTGAGCAGAGAGCCCAATGCAGGCCTTGATTCCAGGATCCTGGGATCCTGACCTGAGCTGAAGG